>OU862923.1:9978769-10156269 GCA_917880885.1 Limnephilus marmoratus
ACTGGTGTATCACATTCATAAACGCTTTTAAAAAAATCAGCAAAAAGGTCAGCGATACTTTGAGTGTCTTTGGCCTTTTTACCTGCATATTTCAAGTTGGCGGGTATTCCAAAGTTGTCATTTTTCATTGATTTTGCATAGTTCCAGAAATACTTTACATTATGATTTATTGAAGTTTCAACATTATTAATAAAAGAATTGTAGCATATTTTTGATAAGATTTTGCAATCTTTTCTAACGTTTTTAAATTCAATATAATTTGATAAAGACCTATCTTCTTTATATTTCTTATGTAAAACTTTTTTAAGGGCAGTTAATTGAACAAGTTCTTTATTGAACCATCTCGGATATTTCGATTCTTTAAAATAAATGAGAGGGATGAGATCTGAAATAATTTTATTCAGTAAATAATAAAATGATTCAATATTTTGATATCAGTGAAAGTATTTTTAAGTCCATTCAGTATT
This sequence comes from Limnephilus marmoratus, assembly GCA_917880885.1. Lineage (NCBI taxonomy): Eukaryota > Metazoa > Arthropoda > Insecta > Trichoptera > Limnephilidae > Limnephilus > Limnephilus marmoratus. Next base: position 9,979,237 of record OU862923.1, read on the forward strand.
TATTGCGCGCAAGAGTAACAAACATCCATATATCCATACATCCATACACACTTTCGCCTTTATAATATTAATAGGATATAATAAAACTTATGTATTCAGAATCAGCGTTCAGATCTATATTCTATATTAATACATATTTTTAAGTCGTGATATTTTCACTGGAGTTCCAAATTGGGGATACCATGGACTCATTGATTCCAGATAGTTGGGAGCAGTTGGGATTCTTATGTAGTATTTACAAAAGATTTATAAAAATGTTGTACAAAACATGCTAGGCAGAAAAACTTAATGAATCCCTTTTTGAGCAACAAAATTTTGAATATGTTTTTAGAAGTCGAAACAACTGTGACGCGTTAAAATAATGTGTACATCTTCTCCACACATTATAAATCAAAGTCCTCCGCGTCGTCTGTCTGTCTGTCTATCTGTTCGCGATAAACTCAAAAACTACTGAACGGATTTTCATACGGTTTTCACTACTACATAGAGTGATTCGTGAGGAAGGTTTAGGTACATAATTTGTTGAGGATTTGTGTAAATTGGTTGAAACAGAACGATAATCGTCAGAAGTGTCGGAAAAAGTCAAGCCGCCTGGGAGCTTTCATCAAAATCACTGCCTATTCCCTTTAAGATATAACAAAACAATGCATGGTGGGATATTCCTCCTTTATAGATCTACAAAAAAGTCCGCAATGGCATATATCTATCTTTTACGGATAGCTTACTATACCCATTCTTTCTTCTAAAAAAATGGTACAATGCGTTATTTGAAAAGTTAGATAGATACAGTATTAATTAATCCTTGTCAACTTAAATACGTTAGTTACCTCAAACATTTCATGCACAATGCACATTATTATAATCTTTCGCACTACCTCTACGTATTATAAATTAAAGTCCTACGCGGCGTCTGTCTGTCTGTCTCTTCGCGATAAACTCAAAGATGACGGTGGTTATACAGGTTGGATAAGCATCCAGTAGATGCCATTGTGTTTAGTTAACCACAGCGACACGTGGTCGGGTCAGCTAGTATTTTATATAACATATATTATATATTACGTTTAGAGATCCACCTTCCTTGTAATAATGCTGAAAAAATTGTAATAAAGTCATACGAACGAGAATTGGAGAATTCCAAGGAATGAATGGAGAAAATGTTGAAAGAGATAAATGCAAGTGCTTTATGTAGATGGGCCATTTCGCTAATTCGAGTTTCAACACAGAGATTGCAGAGTGTTGTCATTTTTAACGTTTTGCGCTTCAAAGTCATCATCCTGCGTCTTATTATGTAACCAGCGCAGACCCGTGAAAAATCAAGGGATGGTCATAGAAGCGTTCACGTCTCTATGGGTATTCTATAGACTTGCAATATTTACTATAACCATGTAATAATTCAATTTGATATGCCCATGACTTGCATCATTCACTGTACTGTGTTTTTTGAAGTGAAACTTCTTTAGCGCCGTTAGTGATTTTAAATTCAGCTGGAACGGAAATGCGTCACAAATTTATTATTTGGTGGTTGTCGGTTCTAAAATAATGCGGTAAATTCGCACGTCGGCGCGTGCCTCCCATAGCGCAGAAGGCAGGGCGCCTGACAAGTCTCAGCGGCAAGAGAAACAGACATTAAGCGAACGGAGGTTCGAATCCTACAAAATCTTTGTGAAATCAATATCCAACCATCAAACCACTTTAAATACACAGACAAAATAAAAGAAAGCGACATCTAGCGACTTTCTAGTTTCACTTCTACTACGTGTGAATTGCACACTGATTTTTTTTTACATTAGCTCCACACATGAAGCCTTAAGGAAAATAATTTCCCTCAGGGCCTGTGTCATCTTAGGGGACGCTGTGTCGAGGGTTTTTTAAGGAAAGAAAGGAGAGGAATTTCTGGGAGGTATGAGGGGTGGGTAGGAATCTGGGGGTCAGTGTGTCCAGGAGTGACAGACGTATGAATCCATCCCTCCAACTGCGGCGCACGGCGATGGGTCGAGGGATTCTAGCTGCAGAGATCAAAAGACCTCCCTCGACCAGTCTCTCTCGATCCGGCCCGCCAAGATCTGGACAAACCTCGATCCGCCATGATCCCGGGCACCCCTGCTAAGTCACCAAACGTTACGAACCACTTGGGGTGACCTATGCGAGAGGTGTTGGTACATAGGTATGTATGTCTTAATAAACAAATAATTGTCTAAAATCTTAACATGTTTCACAGCATATTTCTTACTTCTTAGCCCACTATTTTTGAGATTTATGTGTTAACAATAATTTTTTTTTAAACTTAAGTCGCAATAAATGTTCATTAGGGTTTTAAAAAGATAATAAAATGATTCAAAGAAAAAAATAGTTCAGCTTTTCAAGTAATTCATCATAATAATCTAGCACCAGTTGTGTTTTAGATTATTAAAATAAAAATGCCGAAAAAAATATCTAAAAAATAAAGGACCACAAAAATCCATTCATCACATTTTTTTACTTCCTAATGACCCTGGTAATTATTTGCACATAAAAACCCTTTTCAGAGTCAGACGCCATCTGCATCCCGCGGCATATACTAATATCGATGCTGTCGACATTAGGGAGGGTTTTTTCCGCTAGAGGCCCGTCAGTCACACGGCCGTGATAAATGCCCGTTATTCGGTGATTAATGCAACTAAATGGGTGATTCGGGTCTTTTTGGTGATTTGCTAGCTAAAATAGAACGATTTTAATGTTCAATACGCAAATATATATGAAAGGTGTACCCACATTTGTTTTTTGTTGTCTAAATCAAGTATGGGTTTAAACTTTAACTATTATGCCACGTCTGTTACCAAATAAAATAAAAAAATAAAATAAAATACAGTCAACTATTCCAAAACTGTTTGAAAAAATTATTTTGGATAAAATTATTTTTAAATTAAATGGGATTATAACAAGGTTTCAACACGGTTTCATGAAGAATAGATCAACTCTGACAAATCTACTGATATATGAAAACTTTATAGCGAATGCCTTTGCAGATAAATGTCAAGTAGATTCGATATATACTGACTTCAGCAAGGCGTTCGATAAAGTTTGTCATAAAATATTGATAAATAAATTAAGTAGTATGGGTATAACCGGGAACTTTCTTAAATGGGTAGAGAGTTATTTAACAAATAGGCAACTGTTTGTAAAGTTAAATGACGTAATATCGGATGCCTTTTCTGCCACTAGTGGTGTGCCACAGGGCTCCCATTTAGGACCAATACTGTTTATTTTATTTATTAATGACATTGTAGACGTTTTTTCCGATGTCGATATCCTGTATTTGCTGATGATTTAAAATTATATAAAAAAAATAAAAATATTTCTGATTGCATAATTTTACAAAAAAATTTAAACAACTTGTTTAATTGGTGTATATGCAATAAACTGGCACTTAACATTAGTAAATGTCAAATAATAAGATTTTATAAAATAAAGAAACCGATCATTTATGAATACAATCTTGACAAAATTATATTAAACTCAGTAGAAACAATAAATGATCTAGGTATTATTTTTAACTCAAAACTTACATTTATTAGCCATATAACTAATATTATTAATAGAGCAATGAAGATTTTAGGATTTATTATTACCAAACAATTTTGTAACATTGATACTATTCGCATTTTATACATAACGCTAGTGAGAAGCATTTTAGAATATAACTCTACGATTTGGGCTCCACATTACAATATCCATATTCAAGCGATTGAAAAAGTCCAGCATAGATTCCTTAGGTATATTAATTTTAAATTAGGTATTCCAAGAGAATCCGTGGACTATAATTTGTTATTAAACTGGACTAATCTCGTAAATTTATCAGATCGCAGAAAAATCTGTGATCTATTAATATTATATAAAATAATTCACTCGGTCTTGGATACCCCTGATTTAATAGAACTAATACGATTTCATTGCCCTGGTCGCGCTAACAATAGACTGACTCTACCGTTCTACTATAATAACACACATACATTATCACATTATTACTCACCAATCAGTCGATTACACATTTTGGGAAATGAATATGCTAACATCGGCGACATTTATTTCTTAAAATTAGCGCAATATAAACATGCACTCAAAAATTATTTTTCCATAATGTAACTTTATATACGCAATATGGACATGTAGAAAAGAAATGATGATATTTCTCATTGTTCTTTTTTGTTATTTTTTGTTGTGATACACAAAATAATTGTATGTTATTTTGAAGTTTCAGTTTTTAAGTTTTTTATTTTTTCCATAATGTAACTTTGTATACGCAATATGGACATGTTGAAATGAAATGATGATATTTCTCATTGTTCTTTTTTGTTATGATACATAAAATAATTGTTTGTTATTTTTAAGTTTAAAACTATTATTATGTAATGATATTATTTTTCTTACTTTTGTACTCTATTATATGTTTATTTATAAAAGGCAGTATAGCCGTTTATGTATTTAAAATAAAAATAAAAATAAAATAAATGAAGCGTTCTCGTCCTAATTCTATATACCAGTTTCTATTATAGCCGATTCGGTAATGTTATTTAAAATTACATAAATCAATTGTCCTGATCTTTTTCAACACCTATCATTCCATGTTCCAAATCACAACAGCAGGCAGTCGCTTACCTTTAATCTCCCTCTTTGCAAGACCAACTCCAAACAGAACTCATTTATCAATAGATCCACACACTCATTTAACTTAAATTAGTATCACATTGACATTTTTAACTCGACTCTACGTGACATAAAACGAAAACTCACCAAGCAACATGACTCAAACTAGAAAGAAAAATCCCTATATATTCCCGTCCTTTGCCTTTTAATCCTTTTCCTATGTTCCTCCTCCCCCCCCCCTTTTTTACATATTGTAACTAAAAAATAAATTAATTTAGAAAATACCCTTACAATGTCACATTTTATCATTAACTATCATCATTGGAAAGTTCTAGTTGGCATAATTAACATCTTATTATTGTATTATTTTGTAATCTCTGATTTGCTGTCAACTTTCTCTAAAATAAATAAAATAAAATAAAAATTATTAAGAGAATTTATTATTAATAATTATCATTACCCTGAGGAACTTAATTGCCCCAGGGCCCATGTTATCTTTGGGTATGCTGTGTGAAGGGTCTTTTTAGGAAAGAGAGGAGAGGAAGTACTGGGAAGGAAAGGAGGTATAAAGCTTGGGTAGTAATCTGGGGGTCAGTGTGTCCACGAATATATGATTCGATCCCGCCCACTTCGGTGCAATCGGATATTCCATGAGTCGTGCTGGAGAATACATCAAAAGATCTCTCTCAACCGGTCTCTCCCGATCCGGCCTGCCACGTGGTTGGTGGGCCGATGCACGAGATCCTGACAAACCTCACCCTATGAACCCGTACACCCCTGCTAATTCACCAAACTTTGTGAGCTACTTGGGGTGACATATGGCAGAGATATTGGTAATCCAATAAATGGTTTCCGGAGTTACAGCACCCATACCAGCCTCCAAAATTGAATAACCCTGTTTGGTTGTGAGTAATCCGTCGATGCCAATTAAAATTCAGAAAAAAGAGGACTTTGCTAGCAGATTATTTTAATTGTGGGGTAAGAAAAACTAAAAAATATATATTTAAAGTCAATTTTCACGTTCTGTGTAAGATCTATTAAAATTCTTTTAATATATCATTATAGGCCAGTTGCTTCATAAAACTGAAATAATCATAGATCTTTCATAAAATGTGAATAAAAACTTCACATTTTTGATGAATGGTTCAAATTCTTTTAAATAACCCTGTAAATAATGCCTGAAAATCGAGAGTACGTTTTTCGTATAATTGTTATTTCAGCTTTTTAATTAAAATCCTGTGATAATACATCAAAATAGTGGATACGGAAAAAAAATCCTTTTGGTTTTATTTATTACGTCCTTCAGATTTGAACCACTTTTCTACGTTATTACTAAATTATAATATGGAGATGATTTTGACTGTTTGGATAATATAGCAGACGATTATTGTTATGTACAAAAAGGGAACGACATGCAATTTATCCCTACTAAGCACGTACTACCATCTGTCTTCTCATTTTTTTTCCAGCGAAATCTCAAATGAAGATGTTTACATTGTTGTTCAGAATTTAAACAAAAAATAAACAACATATCCGAGAGCATAAAGGAACAAAATGTAGGCATTAAACGTAAGAGCATTTCATTTCCCAGAGAAAGTCGAATAATTTGAACGATGCCCCAGGGTGCTCGCTCCTCCCAGTACCTACACATCTACTCGCAGAATAAAGCAAACACGATTTGTATTCTTCCTCTGTCTTCCCTTATATGTTAACATAGGAAGAAAGTATAACACAGCGACGGTAAAAAGGTAAAAGGGAAGTGCAAAAATAATATTTGAAAAATCTTCTATTATTGCGCTAACGTCTATCGCGCATACTTGCTCAACGCGCAAGTTACAAACGGAAGTGCTGCCATCTCTAATATTCAAAGGGAAATATGCAAGTTTTCCTTGTAAACTTAGCTAGTATCTTATCCTCGATGCTTTGGGATCACAGTACTAAAAAATGAACATATTTCATATTATTATAACGAAAAATATGCAAGAAATATTTTAGAAGATTGTTTTCGCTTAGACTTTTTTAGCCCTTAGTTTTTTGGCACGTCTGTCTTATTTCTGAGGGGTTAAGTAACAATACTTAGAGCTGCGAAAAAAATAGGACTAAATGACAATAATGCAACAAAAATAAAAAGGTTTTGCTCTAGTTCAAAAAAAAAACATTACATGAAAAATGGTGTATCATATTATATACCTAATACTAGCTGGTTACCGGCATGCGTTGCTATTCCATTTAATAAAGAAATTGTTTCTCCCTGCGTGTCCTTTCCCATTAGTCCCGTTCTCGTTCCCCTTCCTCCTCCCCTTCCTCTCCCGCGCCCTCTTCCCCTTTTGCGTTCACACTCTTTTTCCTCTCTCCACTCCACTCTCCCCCCTCCCCCGTCCCGCGAACCCCCCTCCAACCTCCCGCATTCCATACATTCAGTCCCAGTACATTCAGTTCAAACAGCTCACGTGCCACCTATTGTAATTTTTTTAATACAAATTTCATAATGCCAGAGCTCACCAGTAGTTTTATATAAACAACCTTGTCCTGACAACAACGAGCACAACAAAAAAAGAATTATTCAATTTGGTGCAGTCGTTCGGAAGTTATGCCGTTTTTATTTATATAGATTTGGTCAGATAGATTCGTCAAGCCCATTAAACTAATTTGCACATTGTATTTGTGTGGCACTGTTTTTATTAATTAGAAAAAAAGAGAGTGTGCAATTCACACGCGGTAGAAGTAAAACCTTCTGAAAACTAAAGTTGACCAGAGTGGGGAGGCTACGAACAAAGAGGAGACCATTATGCCACGAAGCACCGCACAAAGAAGAGACCGATTGTACTATCTCATTCTCCTGCAGGCTACCCTATAGATTTATGTCTTTGTCTCTTTTCAGTGTCGCTATTTTTCGTTTCATCGAGTTTCAAATCACATCGGTGCTAAAGAAGTTTTCACTTCAAAAACTTTTCGTGAAAACACCATCATTTTGTGATCATCATATTGAATGATAAGAACACAAAATAATTTATTATTATTTAAGTAAGTATGTTTTTTTAATTTTTAATTTTACAATATTTTATCTTACAAATCTTACAAAACTGATCAATCAGTTTGATTGTAAGAAATCTCTCATTTTTCCTATTTATTTAATACTCTTTACTTTTAAGTAATACATAGTAACTACTTGAAAGTATAATATCATTGAAGAAGTCGTAACTGTAAAATAAAAGTAAAAAAAAGTATAATAAAAAAAAGTATTTAAAAGTTTAATACTTATTATTAAAATACTAATTATTATAATGTTTATTAACATAATGTATGATAGTTGTTTCTAGGTTCTTGTACACAATATTATTCTAGGCATTTGATCAATATTCGATCTATAAAAAAATATTTACACACAATAATATTTGTTTTCATTTTCAAGGGGGTAGAATGATTTAACTTTTATTTTTATTTTTTAATAAGATGACTCATTTTTAATACTTTCGGGTAATGCGTTAAATATTTTAAATTTACCAGCCGGTTTCACCCGGCTTAAGCTTCATCAGTGTAAAAATTTATATATGGCAAGTGTAAATGAAATTTAAACCAAACGAAACCGGTTGGTAAATTTAAGTATATTAATGCTTCAAATCAGAGCGTTTTTTTCAAAAGAAATCTTTGATTCAACCGACATTTAAAAAAAAAAAGATTGGTTATTACTACGGTTGAAAATGTGGAAAAGTTGGGTCCTAAGTAAAAAAAAAAAAAAGAAAAATTGTTTGTTTGTCCCTTTTGCCTTTCCATCGTCTATTGGTATTCTGATGGCATTACATAGGAACTACGTTTATACTGAAAAGCCCTTAGTCTGTTTACTTGGTCCTTTGTTCTCAAGGTACGAGAAGGCAATGAGTGAACTGCCACTGGTCATTTCGGCTTTATTCTTTCGTAAGTAAATTTTGTTAAGAGATAAATGTTGTGTAAGTAGGAAATCTGGGTGAGTGCAAACAGTAAACATAATATAAAAAATCATTTGCTGTACAAATTTAGACTATACGAAGAAAAATGGGTGAAAATATACCTTCTCAGAATCTAACAAACAAAGAAACAAAATATTTTTTTTTTATTATTAATTTTTTAAACTTTATGAGTAAAATCTCAAATTATAATATTTAATTAAATGAAGACAATATTAGCGAAACTCAATCGAAATCTGGATACAGAAAAATCAGAAAAGATATTGGCTCCGCTGGGTAAGTAAGTGAAGATAATGTTGGTAGTTCTTAGTCGAAGTATGATACAGTTAAAAGTGACCGAATTAATATGGGCTCCGTAGCTTAATCGGTAGAGCTGTTTCCATGTAAGAAAAGGGTTCTGGGTTCGAGTCCCAGCGGAGCCAATATCTTTTCTGATTTTTCTGTATCCAGATTTCGATTGAGTTTCGCTTATATTGTCTTCATTTAATTAATTTTTTTTTTTGTTTAGTTCGTAGAACTTCATCTATTTTTTTAAATCAGGCAGATCAATATTCATTCAATAAGTAGGAGTCATAGTAGTAACGTTATTATTAAACAATTAAGAAAACCTGAACATTTAGTGCGGGGAAAACAGATTCCGAAGTACACTACATAATAGAGTTTCTCAGCAAATTGATTAACCGATAATAATACGTTTAACAGTTCGCGCCCTTGCTGAAATTTAATTTAGCATGTAGCTGTTTTTTTTTTTTTAAATAATTGTCTATGGATTTTTTGAATTATAGATATTTTTAAAAGGTACCTATGTTAGGCACCAAAATTGATTGATTGTTCTTATAATAAACAAAAATTAACATTAAATCATCATCATCATCATCATCATCATTATCATCATCATTATCATTACATAGTATAAAATGAAGTCGATCAAAATGTATGTGCGCGTTAATCTTTTAAACTACGCAACGGATTTTCATACGGTTTTCACCAATAGATAGATTAATTGAAGAGGAATGTTTATATGTATAATACATGTAAATTATATTAGAGAAAAGCCGAGAAATTCAAAGAAAACATACTTTTGTGCGATTTAAAACGGCTGGCGGGCCGTACTATAGTCACTTTTGAAATTCGTTCTACGGAAGAAATTGGAAAATAGATGTCCTAGAGTAAGTAGGTATTCGATTTTCCCTTTTAAAATATCCAGTGTTGCATTGCAAGCATTGTATAATTAGTGGAGAGTTAATTAGTTTATATGTATAAAACATGCTTATTATAGTAGAGAAAAGCCGATAAATTCAAATATTCAATTCAGGCAGCGGGCAGCGGGCAGCTGGCAAGCGGGTGGTGTGGATTTTATAAAGATTGGGTAACGTGTGGCCGGGTCTGCTAGTTTGTAATAAACGAAAAATATTTTTTTTTAATAAATTATTGTAACAGGTGGTATGTGAGCTGTTTGAAAACTGAATGTACTGGGACTGAATATATGGAATGCGGGAGGGGGTGGGCGGGGAAGGTGGAAGGGGAATGAGGGAGGATAGGAGATGTGGGAGGGGAACGGGGACGCACGGGAAAAGACATGCAGGGAAAAAAAAAATCTTTGAATATGTCATTGCAACGCGTGCCGGGGAACAGCTAGTTATAGATAATTAAAGAAACAGTTCAACCTTTATCCGTCTTAAGGCATGTTTGTTACGATACCGGTTGGCTAATTATCGTGATTTATTTTTGGGGTATTATACCGTATTGCCCTTCCTCTTTTTTTAGCCAACGTTTCGGACAGCCTTGACTAAATAAAAAGGAAGCGCGATAAGGTATAGGTATAATACCACAAAAATAAATCACGATAGTTCTTTTGGCCATGATAATCTCAAATCATATCGATGGCCTATTGTTATAAATTAAAGAACTGTACGAAAGATAATTTGATAAATGGTTCCCGGGGCTGCCGTACCCATACTCGCTTCACATTGTGCCATGAATAAACAATCATCTTCATAATTATGACGCTATTTCCAATGGTAGATTTTTGCCTCCTCACAAATGTTTTCACTGTCCCTAGTCCCAAGCCATTCTTCACAGGTCTCCAGGACTTACCATACTGCTTCAATATTATCCTCGCAATCAGTCCATCTCTTCCACGGACTGCCTCTTCTACACTTCTTGTGACACCAAATTGGTCATGATTTTCATTGTTCTAACAATCTGGTATTCTTTTCAAACGACTATCACACCAACGTTCTTTGTGATCTTCTGAATCTTAGCACAAGTTCATATTTACTATGATCGATTTTGTTCGTGTAGCTGGCCAGCTCATTTGGAACAAACTTCTCTCAGCTCTTATTCCAGAACTTCAAAGGGGCTTCAAAACAAACTTATTTAAAAAAATCATACCTTTCACGAATTCCTCCTTTTTAATATACATACTCTAATAAGCTATGTTCCCCAAGTTTCCGGTAATTGTTTGGTTTCGATTACCTCCTTAGTATACTTTTATGTGCATTCCGAACTTGTATTATCTCTAAACGTAAACTGCCTCCTGTTCTATATTTTAGTTTTAATGATTCTTGTTTAATGGCACCGTTATTGTTTATCGTATCCTGTACCAAAACAGCGCCGCTCTTGTTAATATGGTTCTTTTGGCATTGCTTTGTATATACTGTATATTATTTGTTTCACATTATTTAAACAATTTTTGTAAGGACTCGTAAGGAACACTATAGGATATTTTTATTATTAATAAAATTCCTTTATTATTTATTTAGAGTTTTTTTTACATTTTAAAATTAAGTCCCGTTAAACTGATTGATATCAGTTTGTCAACGGGTTGACATTTACTTTTTTTTTAAATTGAGACAGGTACATAAAATATACACATTATTACATTTTATACATTAAAAAATAAAAAACATGTATTTTGAAAAAAAAAATTGTGAATAAAATTTATAGGAAATACAGAATAGAGAAAATGAAAGAAATAAAAAGAAAAGACAAGAGAAAATAATAATGGAAAAAACATTAAAACGAATAGCGGAAAAACAGAGATTAGTCCAAAAAAGGTCTTTCACTTAACCATTTTTTAGCGTACATTTCCTTCTGAAACTCAATTCACAGCTTTTTATTGCGTTGGGTAACATGTTGTAATTTATTGGAACAAGGTATTCTAGAGTTCTTTGACCGTATTTATTTAGGTATCTGGGAATTATAAGTCCATCGTTTGCATTTATTTTATTTTATTTTTATTTTATTTATTTTCGGGAAATCGACAGTTTACATTTTTACAGTTTGTACATGTTTGTATAGCCAAAATAAAACCAATTATGGATTTCCTCCATGTGACTTTACCTCTGATTAACAGCATAATAAAAAAAATTAAATAATAAATTTATAATAAAGCATTATGAGATCAAAAATTTTATAAAACAAAAGATTAAGTATATAAAACTAAAATTTACATAAAACATAAAATATCAATACATTGGTAACCATAAGAAGCCAGATTGTACATATAAATCAAATCATAACAGAATTAAAGATAAACGATAGAAACATAGACACATAACATATTCATGGAACATCAGAGAAATACTCTTTTATGTACCCCTTATATTTGGTAGGTTCGGAATTGAAAATGTCCACCTTGGATAATATGCTATTGTAACTATTGCATAGTCTGTTCAGACAAGAATTTTGCTTGCAGTTTGTCTTGCATTGATCAACCCTGAACAGGACAGAAGAGCGTGTTGTACGCGCAGTACATTAAATTGAATTTTATTTAGCAACTCTGGGCATTGAATATTATTGTTAACTAATTTATACAGGAATATTGCATCCTTATGATGCCTTCGTACACTCAATGAATCAATTTTAAAGTATGAGGCTGCCTCTGCATAATTATTAAATCTTACATATGACTTGTAACAAAGATATTTGAGGAATTTGTTTTGAATTGCTTCAATTTTGTTCGTATGGATTTTATAAAATGGAGACCAAACAACTGACGCAAACTCCAAATGACTTCGTACGTAGGCAAAGTAGAGTTGCTTAATGACGTTGATACTATTAAAAAGTTTTGTGTTTCTCATGATAAAACCTAACATTTTAGCAGCTTTATTTGTGATTTGTTGTATATGAAGGTTGTATTGTAGTTTACTATCAAGGGTTATTCCAAGATCACGAATATCTGAGACTGTTGCAATGTTGTTGTTATTTATAGAATAATTAAATAATGTTTTATTTTTATTTCTTGAAAAGGTAATATGATGACATTTTGAGACATTTAGAAATAGTTGATTTTGTTGGCAATAGGTAAATATATTGTTTAAATCATGTTGTAAATTGACGCAATCGTTTAGACTTTTTATTGGCTTGTATAGCTTGGCATCATCAGCAAATAATTCTATTTCAGAGTATTTAACAACATTGACCAAATCATTGATATATAAAATGAAAAATAATGGTCCGAGATGTGAACCCTGTTGGATCCCAGAGGAAATTTCACTGAAATCTGATTCGAAACCCTTTATTGCTACTGCCTGTGATCTCTTGAGTATATAAGATGTAACCCAACGAAATAAATTACCACGTATACCTAATGACCAAAGTTTTCTGAGTAATAGTTTTTGATTAATTTTATCAAATGCTTTGGCAAAGTCTGTATAAATGATATCTACTTGAGTGCGGTTGTCCATGTGATCGACAATGAATTCAGTAAGAAGAACGAGGTTACTTTCCACATTTCTGCCTTTTGTAAAACCGTGTTGCTTTGTTGTAATGATGTGATTCAGTTGTGGGCTTAGATATTTGTAAACAATTTTTTCCATTAACTTACTGAATATTGTTAGTTTTGAAATCGGCCGATAGTTTTTAACATTATTTTTTTCACCATTTTTGTGGATTGGTGTTACATAGGCTCTTTTCCATATTTCAGGTACCGTGCCTTCGTTCATTGATTTATTATATATAATGCAAAGAGGTTTTGCAAGTGTTTCCGCGCAATTAACTATAAAGTATGAGGGAATGTCATCACACCCCGCGCTTGTGTTTATGTCAAGAGCTTTTATTTCTTTTAAGATTATTTCTCGTGTGAATTTGACCGTGGTGATATTTATGTTATTTGTGTTTTCTGGTATGTCGAAGTCTGGTAGGTTATTATCGTTTATGTAAACTGATTGGAAATATTCCATGAAAATATTGCATATGTCTTGGCCATTTTCTGCTTTTTTGTCATCTAGGTGCATCGTCCTTGGAAGAGACGATTGTGTTTTTTTCATGTTATTAAAATGATTCCAGAAGAGTTTAGGATTACCATTTATGCTATTTTCAGCAGTATGTCTATAATTAATGTAGAGTTGTTGTGCGATACGTTTTTGTCTAGATCTTAAGAGAGAAAACGTTTGATAGTCACGTGGATTTTGAAATTTTTTAAAATTTTTATGGTATTTATTTTTCTCTTTAATTATTTTTATGAGCGATGATGTGTACCACGGCGGATAATTACAATTTTTAGCTGGTTTAGTTGGTACATAATTTATTTTAATGTTGTTTAATATGTTGTAGAAGGCGTCAGTTGCGGGTTGAGTATTCAAATGGTTAAGTTTATGATCCCAATCAATTTCGTTTAATTTTGTGTTTATTATTGAATATTCCGCTTTTCTGTATAGTAATATTTGTTTTGCGTTAGTTTTCAGGTTTTTATTTATTTTTTTAATAGGAATTGAAATTAGCAGTGTTTTATGATAAATATCTTCTGGTACTAATGAGATATTATTGTGCCTAATTTTCAGTGGTATGTTGCTTACAGCTAAGTCGAGAATGCGATTATTTATACTATTACTCTGAGAGTTATATTGTTTCAGATTATTAAATGATAAAAATTGTGTAAAGTTCAAATGAGCGGGATTCAATGAATTGATTGGTTCAGTACACATATAATCACAGTTCTCATTAATTGGTAGCCAATGTAAGTGAGATAGGTTGTAATCTCCTACCAAAATGAAACTATCATTATTGTTGTTATCTGTCATAATTTGTGATGTTTTGTTTATGTGAGACATAATATTTATGAGGTGTTTACTGTCAGGTGCAATATATGAAGTGCATATGTGAATTTTTTTACCGGGAAGTGAAATCGTTACCCATATGTCTTCCGCCTCTGATCCCCATTCTATTTTTTGTTCAGAAATTAATTTATTTTTTACTGCGATTAAAACTCCACCACCGCGATTCTGTTTGAGGTTATGGTAATCTCTATCTCTTCTGTAAACATGGTATCTTGGATCGAAAAGTTCCTCATTAAATATTGAATTGTTAAGCCATGTTTCAGTGAGACATATAATGTCATAGTTGTTTAATAGTACATTTTGAAGAAAGGTTGTGATGAACCTGCTTTGTCAGATGGTTGGCGAATAATTTTTTTTTTTAAATAACAAATATTACTGAAAGCGGAATTAAAGGGGTCTGAAGCAATTGGGGCTGGCTTTTCGAAGAAGGATTTATCTACTGGGGTAACGAAAGCATTCAACAAATCAGAATAGGTATCGAACCATATTAGGGGCGTCCCATCAATCACAGGAAAGGGCCAAATCTGATGCCTCTTGGTGGATTTAGTACAAAAATTGTCCCACGTTTTAGGGGATAGTTATTTTAAGTGGTAAAAAACACTTCTAACCTGGTCATAAATCACATTTTTATGAGGAGCACGAGGGAATTGACAACAGTTGGTTTCACGTCTGAAATCGGCGAGTCTTGTAAGTAATAGGTTACGCTAGTGACAAAACCCTAAGGTTTCGGATTGGATTTTTGTGTCTTTCAGATAACGCAGATGAAAAATGTGTTCGATCCCTTGTATTTGAGTGGGTTGTCAAGAACGATACATTAAAGCTGAATTTATCTCTTGATTTTACGTGTACGAGATTCAAGAAAGTAATTAGTGAAACTAATAAAAATTAATGTCCTGTCAGAACTTTAAATTATGTGCAAATTCAAGTATTTTTCCTGAAGTGCAGTTCGCATAACTGTGAGAATTTATGAGTGATAAATTAATGTAAAAAACGTTGGAAGGTAGGTTTGAGATTAGACCTGCGAGATGGAAAGAGGGTAGAATGGAGAGACATTTTCGAATCGTCAAAGAGGCTGGACGTGAAATTTCGAAGGGACAAAAACGGGGATTATACGCGCGGGACTATACAAGAGTGTAGTGTTCCACTCTGGACTTAGCGAAAACGAAAGAGTGTTGTGGCTCGCTGTGCACTTAGCGAAAACGAGAAGTGTTTGTTAAAACTAACCTCAGTGAAGATTTTGCATTTATGGTGTAAGATAAAGAAGTTCGGTGTTGTGTTACTTAATAAAGATAATCGTTGTTAAAATTCGCGGTTGCCGCGCGATAAACATTTAAATTTGGGAATAGAGACTTATTAAATATTGGACTCCTGTCATAATTAATAATAATAACAATAATATCCTTATTGAACGAGATCTGCGAGATAATAATAAAAAAATACAGACTCAGTGTTAATGCTTACAGTGGTTTTAAAATTACATAAGTACAAAAAGGGATATCAACTGAAAACCCTAAATACGAACACTAGATAAGTGAAGAATATAAAACGGTTATAATATAGGTTTTCCCAATAATCCGCCACTGGACTAGCCGTGTTGAGGCCGTAAATTTTAAGTCGACTTATAATTCTCGTAAACAGGCCTACATTGAAATATAATCACATAATAGATTGGTTACATAAATAATAATTGCAACTTATCATTCATTATGTAGAGACAAAAATATAACAATAAATATTTATCTTGAGTAACGACAATGGTCCCGGATCATAATAATAATCCCGTAGAAAACATTCCATCCTTCATTTAAGGACAGTGCAACGAATAAAATAATGATAATAATAAAAATAGTGGAAAAATGGTGTTAATTCGGTTGAGAAGTTTTAGCCAGAATAATTAGAGTTTAGATAATAAATGTACAGTCAGTCGAAAGCTAGAAATGCAGTTTTGAAAGGAGGCTTTTAAATATAAAGTAGGTCTGACGTTACCGTGTATAGTTAGGGGGGGGGGGGTTGGTAGTTATGATTGCGCAATAGTCTGGTAAGGGGCCACAGGACGTGAGAGAAGATCTTCCCACAATGCAGCTTAGAGAAAAAGGGGTTTTAAAATTACAGTACCTACATTAAGACCTTGTACAATGATAAGGAAAGCAAGTAGGGAGTTTGATCATTTATAGGGAGGACGCGTGATTAAGACGCGGAGTTGCGTTTACCCTACCGGGAGTCGCGGTTTTAGCAACCATGTTCTTGGTAAGTCAAATAACTTTAATAAATTACAGGTCCTGCTGATTGCCGGGTGGTGTGAATAGAACGCGAATCTTGAACAGTTAATTGCATGAGTGTCTGTATCGAGTAGATGATGTAGTAATTTGTCAAAGAATAGATACTAGGCGTATTTCACAGATGTTACCAGTCACCACCCTGGACAGTGACCTTTTCTCGGCACATGGCTGATGCCGAGCTGACACAAAAAATGAACCTGACATAGAGAATACAGTCAACCAAATGGGGAGCGTCTCGAGAGTACGACATATCAAATTGAAGGCGATTACTGAAGGGCGAGCAGCTGAACATCTTTAGACAAGGGAGCAGAAGAGCAGAATCACGATATAAAATATGAAACAGATAAAACTAACAGGTACTCTGCTGAATTCCTACTTGTTGAAATTACGCCTTTTTAAATCTTTACGATCGAACAATGTGATGACGAACACCGAGGCCACACATTATGTGGAAAATTGGTGGTCCCCCGGTAAGGGTCTTTCTGCATTGTCATGTTGGAGGATGCTCACCATAGACTGATCGGGTCTCGCGAGGTGCTGGAAGCAATTCCCTTTCGCGGAGCTATGTCGAGCGGATGGGCGCAACAGGTCGTATGAAATGAGATGCCATCAGTATGAAAGGGCATGGTTCGCTGACGGAGGCGTCTTGACCAAAAGCATCTCGAGTTACCGGCAAGGTAGTGTGGATGGAGGCATAGGCATGGCTCTTGTGGAGAGATTCCTGCAGCATCATCACATTTTTTAATCCTATCGACCTGGAAGCAAACGTATCTCTTACAAGGGTGGGGATAAGTCGGTTTCCAGAGGTGGTCTGTAACGCTAGGTCGGTCACGTGGGAGAAGGATCTGCCTGTCACAAGCTTACGCCACTTTGTACCGTGAGTAGAGTCTTGATAAGGGACGAAATAGATTACCCCTTCTAGAGCCAGTAAAGTAGTTCCGGAGGTGTTCGATACTGGAGTTGTCTGGGAAAGGTTTGAAGGCATGCCGTTCTTCTTCTGTTATGGCGAGGTCCGGGTATCTGGTTTATCGTCAAGAGATTTTCCGGGTGCCATGGGTATAGCCTCATCATGCATTGGTCGGAGGGTCGTGTTCTGAGAGCTGACCACCTAGTCAACTTGGTCAAGTGGAGGAGCCAGTATTTGCTTGCAAAAAATTCCGTCCACATCACATCCATTTTATCCTCTATCCCGTCCTTATACTTCCATCCTAGGTATAAGTTTGTGTTTACTAACAACAGAACATATTATCACGATTATGTATAGGATATAGCCATGGAGAGCGGTGCAGAGAATCGCCAATTATCCACATGAAATGAAACATTCCAGGTACGTACATTAAAAATCATTAGAACGTAGAGGGAGGGAGATCAATTTTATAGCCTATTAGGATCATAGCGGGGACAAATTTAGGATAATTTAGACAGGGCGTGTCCTTCAATCGTTTAAGAGATACAGAGAAATTCCTTCACACCTTACCTAAAAGAACCAAAAGTTACCACGTAAGACATTAAATACCTATCCTAGATGTTCTAGGAGCTCCGAAAAAAAAATCACACAACGTGGTGAAAAGGGTTTATTGTAAGAATTTCCCGGAAAACTACCAGGGGTGGGAAAAATGAGGCATGATTCAAAATATTAATGGCGAATCATTCAGTAGGTACAAGAGGAAGATCTACCAACCGGAGATCTGAACGCACGAGAAGAAGAAATATTTAAAAATTTTCATAAAGGGGGGGGGTTGACCCCATCACAAGGTGTTCGTTTTAGTTCTGAGGCCTCTTAAGTTTTGATAATATAATTCTAGAGATTCCATTTTAATGATGCAATAAGTTAATATGATGGTTCTTATGTTAATATGAATATGGTTAATATGAATGTTCTAAGCGTTATTGATGGAAATATTGTATTTTTTTAGTTTTTCTAGGTCAATAAATGAGTTTATGCAATAGTGATCTGAGTTTTCGTTTAGTCTTACATAAATTTTACAGTTTTTTATCCAGCAAAATTTATATTTGTTAATTTTGGTGAACTCTCTGACCTGTTTGTAGAGTATTTTGTTTTTGTGTGTTAAATGTTCATTAATATAGATCCTTTGTTTTCCATTCAAGTTTATATCCTCTGCTGTTAGGCCCCTTCTCGTTCGGATTGCTGCCATGATATCATCTTTTTGTTTTCTGCACTTCAGTTTAACGATAATATTTCGCGGTCTTCCTTCGATCTTCTCCTTGGGGGTTACTCGGGTGGCGTATTCAATTTCTTCAGGGCTTACTATTTTTAATTCAGAATAGATGCTTTTGATAATCTCCGTCAGGTTTTCTTGTTTTTTTTCTGGTATTCCAATGATCTCTATGTTATTTATGCGTGCGTGTTGTTCGTTAGCGTCCAATTGTTTTTGTAATTCGTTAAATTCCCTTTGAATTACGGCGTTTTGTTCCAGACTTTTTTCAAGGTTGTTGTTTTTTTTCGTGTCAATTTTTTTTTCAAGAGTTAATATTTTATTTTTTAATTCTTCGATTTCTTCTTTATACTCGTTCCTCACGATTTCCATAAATTGCAACTTAAATTCTTCAAACTTTTTATCAAGGAGTTGGAGGAGTTGTATGTCTGTATTATTTAGTGCAGTCTTTGCAGTTGCTCTTGTAGTCATATTGGCACGTAATATTAGCTAATATAACTGATATAACAACACTTCACTATTATAAACTTATTGAAATATAGATATTTAGGTTTTAGCTTGAACTTTTGTTTTATTTTGTGAAATTTCTAGAGAGAATTAAAAACACGACAGCTGTCATTGAATTTAGTCTTGTATTATGAACATGAACCACTAGTTTATTATATTCAGATTGAGATGTATGCTGACTCACAATTTTAAGCCACAATATAGCACGAACAGATAATAAATTTACAGAGTTGTATAGTAATGATTTTGGTATATCATGTCTTTGTTCGTATTCAGTTTTTTTAATAACAATTTTACCAAAGAATATTGTACATTTTGCACTAAAAGAATGTTTTTTTTTTTTTAATGTCCCCATGTGGTTATTAATTTTAGGTTTATTATAATTAAGCACACGTGAAGTGAAATATCACAAAACTGCGCTATTTAAATACTACGTTATTATTATTATTATCAATTTGTTTAATTTACCGTTTTTATTTAACTCTATCAACTCCACCCTGAAGGCTTTGAGGACAATATTTTCCTCCAGGTCCCAGGTCTTTGGAGGTTTTTCTGTTGAGGGAATTTTAAGAAAATGAATGAGAGGAAGTTCAGTGAAGGAAAAAGGTATTTGGGTATTGATGTTCAAATCTTTTTCTGTCCAAATGTTATTTTAACCACGAATGAGAAATCCAATGTAATCAATTAATAAATCATGTAAACCATATTTATAAGGCAATTGATAACGTTCCAACCTACGCGAAAATATTTTGATTATCATTGTATAATAAGTATCTACATAATATAAGGACCAAAGGAAGAAGACAAGTTATTGATCCGAGGATGGAAAAAGATATCGTGTAATAAGTAACTTGAGCTGATGATGGATTGGCCCAAAGATAGATTTTTGATCCACGGTATTGACCTTTGTCTTATATTTTTCGTTACTTTACTTTATATTTTATAACTGAATTTTTGTCGTGTGCCTTTAAATTTTTATGTAACTATTCCCACGGTAATAATTTAAGTATATATATCTTTATTAATTAAACGCGCTACTTGAAAAACTTAGGAACCACAATGATTTTTTTTAATAAATTAAAATTAAGTTTGGTAATATTATAATCAAGTTGTTTATTGTTACAGTTTTTTTCGGTTCATTATAATATTATTATTTTCCTTAATTTATTAATTACCGTTAAACAACGTAACGTAAAGCTAATTAACAAAGTAAGGAAAATATTTATTCCCCGCTACTTATTTTGTTCACAAAACCTAAAAAATATAACGCACTTTAATGATTCATAGGAATAATGTCGTTATAAAACAATTAACCCTAACACTTAGTGCGGGGGAAACTGATTTTCTCAATTAGTGTCCAGCTAATTGGTTTAAACGGTAATAAATCAATTTAGACACCTTCAAAAATTGACATATAAAATAGAATAAATAGATCGTCTCAAAGTGGATTAATCACAGTTTGAAAATGGTCTTGTAAGCCGAACAGCTGTAACAAAAATAAATGCTAAAATACTTGCAGAACCTAATAATAATATTCCAGATCATATTTCTCCAGCTTTCTATACTAATTCTAAAATAAAAAATTTGATAAATAATCAGGATGTTTCTAATAAATTTGAAAAAAACGGGATATACACTTTAGAATGTAACGATTGTGACGCACAGTATGTAAGTATGACAACTAGAAATTTCAAAACTAGAATCAGGGAACATGAACTTTGTTTACGAAATAATAATTACTCCGAATTTGCGAATCATTTAATAGAGTCAGGTCATAGCTTCAATAAAGAAAAAACTAAATTTAAACATTGCAATATAAATTCATACTTTAATCTTTGCGCTTTAGAAACGCTCGAAATAAACAAAAAAATTAAATCTAAAATTAATTTAGTGAATAAAATAATAGCGCCTTGCAAATCTCCTTTACTAACCATGTTTCCGTATAATATTGACTCCTCCCACCGCTTTCCTCCTCCCCCCAAAATCATCCCTCCCACTACTCCCACCTAATTAATCTTTGGTACTTGCATTTAATTTTTAAGTTAGTTTTAATTCTGCTCGTGAATAATACGGTTGTATAGAAACCGGTCGCGGAAAAATTAAATTTAAGTAACAAATGTACATTTAATAAAACTCTTCAAAAAACAAAATTATCAAATTTAATTTTAATGAAATTTTAACGAAATTAAATGGGGTTCTAATATTTTAGCGTAGTTTCGACCACATTAAACAAATATCAAAATGGATAAGGTTACCGTTTACATTATTTCTTACACATAACATGGAAAAAAATCAATGACGTGGATTTATACATCCACAAAGAGAAAATAAAAATAATACTTAGATATGATATGAAAACTAGACTATTACCAATATTATAAATGTAAACGGAAAGGTCACTTATTATGTATCAATAATTTAAATACACATGATCAAAGTCCTTCAACATTGGTTCCGTCCACATGACTCCCATACAACGCATTGAGCCGCTCCCAACCGTGAAATAAATAATTAAGAGTCGAGATTATGAAGTAAAGTGTATGAAATCAATTGGGACAATAATAGTGTTTTCGAACATTCACATCAATTTTCAAGTATTTATTAATGTGCTTAACCATTGAAGCATACAAACGTGCACAAAATTAGCAACTTATGTAATTAATAGCAGACAACAAAAAATGTTTTTCAGAATCATTTTAGAAAAAAAATACTATGAATTTATCATCATTCTATCATAATATTTCAATAATGTTTTTCCTTTATTCATGTGTAGTACATACTTGATTAAAAGTAGAAATCCTAAACTTACCTAATAAGAGTAATATATGAATTTTATATCATAAATAAACTATTACTTAGCAATATTATATGAATTAAAATGTGACCATGCCGACTGTTATGCTACTTATATCGGACAGGCGGAAAGGGCCTTCTTTCCACACACGTTCTTTTGTCCGTTCCGTTCCTCCGTTCTGTACCTCCGTTCCGTATCAAAAACTCTGGACGCAAGAATAGCTCGTACCTCCGTAACGTCGCTGCGATCATTGGCATCATCGCGTATTCATTCTAACGACAGAGATAACGACCTGAGCATGCAGCGATCGCGTCCAGACTGGCGCATACCCGTATCGTATCGCCTTTGAACGGGCCGAAAAAACCGACTCCCGATGGATCGGGGCGTACTTCTACCCGTAACGTCCCTCCGTAACACCGTACCGTTCCGAACGGGCATCCAAACTAGCGTTCTTGATCGCGACGCTGATACGGAACGGAGGAACGTAACGGACAAAAGAACATGTGTGGACCCAGCTACCCGAAATCCTACCGATTTCTTACACATCTCCCTTTAACATTTGAAATTCCCTGGATAGAAAAATATCGCAAAATATGCTCCGAAAATTATTGTTTCAAGTCTGTTTCAGTTATTTCACAAGTTAAATATAAGTAAGAAAAAATTCACAGTGTTTCTTGAAATGCTGTTTTAGACAGCCCCCAAAAGATTTTTGCTCTACTTTAAACGAGTCATGTTTTATTATACATTTTCACAATTTTCACATCGATTTTATCGCTATAAATATTAAGTAACGTGAGATTTTGCTGGACTACCCCCACCCCCTCTTTTAAGCTTGAGGGAGCGGTCCGTATCGGTAGAGACGGGAGCGTGAGAAATGAAAGGCGTCAGTCGATGTATGAGTCAGTCTTTTATTGTAGCGCTACGTAGCGAGGTCGAAGCGGAGCGGAGTGACAGTGGATGATGCTGCGTGATGAGTGAAGGAAGGTCAGGAGACTACGGCGGTGAAGATCACTGGTCGTCAGGGAGCCGGCGTGTTGCACTACACCATGGCGGTGTAGAAGTGATCTTGATCCAGGCGGTCGACCGTCGTCGCGTTGACGAGGTATGGCGGCTATGTGTCCAGTGGGTCGGAGCACACACGTGACACAGGAAGGAACCTTGAGAGGCGGTGAGGATGCTGTTGCTGGTGCGTTGCCAGGTGCTGGTTGCTGCTCGTTGCAGGAGGATGGATGCTGGCTTGTTGCCGGTTGTGGTTGCTGCTCGTTGCAGGATGTTTGTTGCTGCTCGTTGCAGGATTGCTGCTGCTCGTTGCAGGATGCTTGTGGCTGCTCGTTGCAGGATGCTTGTGGCTGTTCGTTGCAGGATGCCGGTTGTTGGCTGTTGGGTTGCTGGCGCGTTGCCTGACATCTCATGTCGAGATGGTAGTTGGAGAAGTTCCTCGAAGGTGCTGGAAATGTTCCTGGTGTCACACTGGATATGTGTTGTTCACGACTGCGCGGGCCCGTGCCCGGCGCTGGCTCGTACTTTGTCGCGGCACTGCTCGGTGTGTGTTACTCGACCGGATGAATGGAGGGACTGACTTGAGACTCAGACTGAGCGAGCGAGCGCTGGCTTATATACTCTGCCGGTCGGGCAAGTAGTTTCGAGAACGGTAGGTAATGCCGGGTGAACTCATGCAAAGCCGAGGTATCGCTCGAACTTTCTGCGGGTACTTGAACGGTACAGCCAGACGTTCTAGCTCTTTCGCGTAGGTGGCGGATTATTATTTCTACTACGTTACGGTACTCGCTGAAGGTAGGTAGATGTATCGCCGTAGGTATGTGCTTCTAGCGTATTCGATGGAGGTCAGTGGCGCAGCGGTAAATTTCGCAGAGCGGGTTAAGTGGCCGCCACAAGCTCATGTAATTAATGTAAGCCCCCTCATTAGATTTATATAATATATTAGATGTTATAACAATGAAAGCACTTTTTCAAAATTTGCAGAAAATCTCTTGGCGAACAAGCATGTTCCGCTCGACAACAACAAGCCTAAACCCTTCGTATAGAAAGAAAGAGTCTTTGATTAAATTTACTAGAACGGTTGAAAATCAATAAACGAACACATTATCATCCTTATATAATATTAATTGATAAAGTAGTAAGGAAACTTTTTTATTCTCCACTTCTCAGTATGTTCACAAGACCTTCAAAATATAACACATTTAAATACATCAATACCAGTCACTTCATTATTCAACAATTAAGAAAACGTAAAGTTTTATAATATATTTTTTTATATCTGCACGATTTTTCAAGTCATTTGTGTTGCGATTCAGCATAATTAATTAAAAATCTTCAGAACACCAACATTACAAAGAAATCCCGCATATTCTTGGGGTATCTTTCGACAAGAATATGAGAAAGGTACCACTCTGTTTGGGATTAAACTCTGACAGTGATAGTAGAAACGTAATCTTAAGATATTACATCTTGCTTTCACGTCTCACTGGTACTCAGGTGAAAATCCAGGTAATATCGGCCGGTGTTTACCGACTTGGGAATCTGGCGATATTAAATAGATGGCTTTTAAAGACTGAGCTATGAAAAACTGTTTGAGGAAACTGTTTCCCTCATACCTCTTGTTTAGGCATCGTAATATGTTTTAGTTTTTTCTTTATCTCGATTATAAATTAAACTTTTCGTACTATAAAATGGTAGTATGGCAGTCTCTATGTGCTTTCAGGGATACTAATTTAATTTAATTTTTATTTATTTATGTTCTTATTGCAACAGGACTGGGAGGGTAGTGCAATCCAGTCTGCCATATTACATTACATTTAAAAATCTAAAAGAAAAAAAAAAGAAATAAAATGTAATTACGTACCTTATTAAAACCTAAAATGAAAATAACATTCGTCACATAAATAACAAAATAATAAGCATAAAATTAAAATTAAATTAAACAAAAATTAAACAGAATTAAAAATAAAAAGATATTTTAGGATTGTCCATCGGGGAGGTCGCCTCATCATCTGCATCGATAGCTCATTTAGTGGGGAACTGAGCCACTCGGATGCAGCCACGACCATGAAGTTGGTTGATTTCGGTGTCCTGCTCCAGAAGCTGGCTAGTCGGTGACGGAGTTAGGCTGGGAATGAGTGCACACTCCCTTCGGTGAACATCGTGGAGGCACTCAGTTTTTCATTGTAGCACACCCTCAGTTTGTCCCATTGCGCTGCTGGGTATTGCGTCAACAGTTCAGATGTGTATAGGGCAGTGCAGTATATCTAGAAGAGTAATTTTCTGACATCGTATAACCGGGTAATAGATGTGGTTGAAGTATCCTTTTGAACACAAACTGTAAGTAATTGAAATATTTTGTAACAGGCCAAAAAACACAATTGGCCTAATTACTGTGATCTGCATCATTGTGAATTTGACTATCTCCGGATCAATTTAAAATATGTTCTGTCAAAACCCTGAGGAAGTCAGCTTTGCTGACCAAACATGTCGGTTTTTATAAATAATTAAGTGGTTAATACAACGTAATTTATTAATTTGAATTTAAAATATTATTGAATTATGGTGTGGGGAATCAAATTAGGACTGTAAACATCTAAAACATTGCCTATGCAGCAGCGCCACTTTACAAGGTTAGTGTCTCTTGTTATGCATTTTAGACAAGTGCTAATTTTGCCATTTTGTTGATATATTTGGTCCGCGAGTAGATTCATCAATCAAAATATTATTTAGGATATTCTGCGCAGAGAGTTTTGGGATTACCTACACACCCAGGCTCATATTATGATACACCTCTTTTGAGGAGATAATGTAAAAAAGTGTAATATATTTAAAAAAATCTATAACAAATAATATCTATTATAGCATAACCAAGAAAATCCTTATAATTTCCTACTCAGGGATAAAAAAAGAGATTCTACAGTACTATTATAAAAGCCTTCTTTCTATTGCCTCTATTCCCCAGTTCTCTCAAGCCCATATCACTTCTTCAACACTTAGTAAATTGTGCTTACACATCCAGAGACATCTCCCACCGCACAACTTGTAGCGGCTAATTACTACCACGCAACTGAACACTCGTGAACCTATCCTCTGTGCTAGTACGCTGTACGTGTACTGCACGTGTACACGTACGTGTGCAGTTCATGGATTAATAATGTTTAATGGGTTCTGGTAATCAACTAGAGTCACGTACACGCAAATAGCAGTAAGCATACAAGAGCGTTCCGCTACGTGAATAAATAAGTAATGATATGGGGGAACAGATAAATGAGTATGGATGAGCATTATTTGTTAGAAAAGCCTTTTTATTATACGCTGCATAAGGGTTATAACTTTTGTAAATCAATGAGACAATGGTATTTAAAAATTGCGGTATGTTGTTCTGCTGGGAGAAGTAGAGAGTTTTGGAAAGCGAGTGAAAACAGTCAAAAGTTTCTAGTTAAAGAGATCTGGTTGCTAAACTTAGACAAGCGACATTTCTCTTTTGGATTATAGTCTGGTTTCCTTATATTGAGAGTAAGTGGTTTCTTAATATTGACGACCGGCGTGGTTGAGCGGTAAGGTTCTTGACTCGCAATCCGAAGGTTGCGGGATCGAATCCCGGCGTGGGCAAATAAATTTTATTTCATTTTTGTTAATTCACAATGAATTCATTTAAAGTAATATGAAGTATATTTGCTGCACATTCCAGAGAGGAAGATACTCTCAGTATCGCCCTGGTGTAAGACCACCATTCAGAATTGAAACGTTGCTTGAAATGGCTTGAGCACTGTTTAGTGACCAGATCTGAAGAGCCAGGTACTTCCCTACCTTCCTCTTCCCCACCTCCTCTCCATTTCCACTACCTTCAGCCTCAGAACTGACCACAATTGGGGATTCCATAGTCTCACTGGGACTCTTGTCAAGTATTCACATAAAAAATATCAGAATGTGCAATTCACACGCATTCGAAGTGAAACTGGAAAGTCGCTGGATGCCGCTTTCTTTTCTTTTGCCTGTTTATTTTAAAGTGGTTTGAAGATTGGATATTGATTTTACAAAAATAAAAATGTTAATTTTTTTTTGGATTTCGTAGGATTCGCGCCCTCTGGCAGCTGAGATTTGTCACGCACTTTACGTCGCTACGCTAACGGAGGCTCGCGCGGAGCCGTCAATTTACCGCATTATATTAGAACCGAGGATCCGTCAAATAACACATTTCAGTGACGCACTTCCATTTCATTCAAATCTCAAATCACAACGGGGCTAAAATAATTTCACTTCAAAAAGCACTACTCTAGAAGGAGAAGCAAATTATGACTGCATTACCTTCTCAAGAGTCAGATCAAAAGATCCTCAAAACTAACTACGTATTTCCCGTAAAATATTCTCAGTGATATCAATTCTGCATCATTTAATCTACTACTGTCGATCTTCTTCCACAAAAATTTCGATAGCATACATGCATAATTTTCTTAATATGTTCTCATACTCACAATTTTCTTACCCTTGTCCTAGTCAAGTCAGAGCATTATACTTTACTTCGACGGTGTCAGCCATTCCAGGTCCAGCTTCACCTCGCATTGCCTCTGAAGCCTATTTCTCCAGTTTTGTATTTATATATTTTTATTAATAAAACCAAATTTTTGGATCAACAACAACTGTTAGGTTTAGTGGTCACATTCGGTAAAAACACACTACGTTGAGTAAGTATTCTAAGTTTATTTTACAATAACACTTTGCGTGGTGATTTGCATTTGTTATTCTTCCTAGCTGGAGACTGGCTGTGTCCCAGTTCTTAGGTTTTGAAGGAACTTGCTTGTACCGCTTGTAAATTAGCAAGAAGAAGGATTCAAGGAATCCCATTGCATTTTTGAATGAACAACGGGTTTAAAAAGGTAACTACAATAAACCAACTGTCGGCGTGTTTACAAATAAAAACCACAACAAACCGTCAGCATGTTTACAAATAGCTCACAATAACACTCTTCATTACCGACTGAGAGACTGCTTGATAATACAGCATTAAATTAACATAAATTAATGACAGTAGGTTTTAGTCAAGCTCCGAACCGAATGCCTTTCCGTTTTAACCCTACAGAGAGCAATGGTAATTAGTTTTTAAGTATTTGGTTTTTTATATATACACCCCGCCAAGAAAGGTCTGCCTTTTTTTTATTAGTAACCAAAAACAGCTAGAACCAAAAAGGCAAGGGCTATACTATACAAAAAAAAAACAAAAATATAGTTATTTTGAATAACAATTGTAAGCAATAAAATAGTAAATACATAAATAATGACTATCAGAATTTCAACTAAAGTAATAATAGGAACCAAATTAATTTATCAAATTATCAACCAAACCAATGTAAAATAAACAAATTAAAATGAAAATAATAACTAATACATAATTTGAAAGCTACAGCCCAATTTGATCTGATCATCTATCACAAGTCATATATGCTCTCCATTTGTGCAGCTCATCAGGCTGAATACTTTATGCATCAAAACACATAAGCAAAGCACATCTAGACATTGAAATGCTTTGTGGAACTCACACACAGAACAGTCACAAGTGAGTAGCAGCGTTTCACATAGCTCACTGGTCCCTTAAGACTAATACGGTGCGAATTCAATTTACCTTGCCATGTTATCGGATTGACTGGCATCGGCACACAACTCAATTAAGCTATCACTCAATTTGTGGGAATTGTTTGCACCCATGCAATAATCACTCGGCGAAAAGCATACCACATAGGCTTACAAATTCCGAACTTGAATATGTGGTTGGGCAGCATAATATGTTTTCATTTTTTCTTTGAACTCGACTATAAATTAAACAAACAAAAAAAAAAGTTTAAATAACAAAATGGTAGTATGGCGATCTCTGTGTGCTTTGGGGATACTAATTTGTAATGTGCCCGTGAACTGCGTAATGACGACAACTGTATCATAGATGTCGCTGAAGTGTGCTTTAGGATCAAAAATTTAATTAATTGAATTTGCGGCATGTCAAAAACAATAATCTGCTAACCATTGTGATCTGCCTCTTTGTGAAATTTACTGTCTCCGGATCAACTAAACCTAAGTGGTGTCCATCTTAAAATATTATTGAATTGTGTCTAGCGAATCAAACTTGGGCTGGAAAATAACATCTAAAGGGCCGCATATGCAGCAGCGTCACTCTACAAGGTTAAGGTGTTTCTTTTGTGCATTTAAATCAGTGCTGATTTTGTCATTTTGTTGATATCTTTGTCTACGAGATTCATCAATCAAAAATAATTGTGAGGGTATTATGTCCAGAGAGTTTTGGGGTTATCTACACACCCTAATCTCATATTATATTATAATAGGTATTCTCTATAACGTAAAAAAATGTGTTTTGGGTCAACATTACCCTTTTCAATTGTGGGAATGTTTTTTTTATCATTTTTCGATTTATTTTCGACTGAATTTAAATAGGTCGACTCATAACTCGTTTGTTCTGAATAAACAAGCATTATTTTTACAGTCAGGAATATAATTTGAAAATAAATTACTGAAATAATTTTGCTTTAATAAATGTAGGAAACAATTTCAATTACATTTTTTCGCCGAAAACCTAAATATCATTTTGAATCCATTTGAACAATATTACTGAATAGAGAACTCCAGTCCATTTTTTATTATTTTTTTTTTTATGAATGACCTTTTAACTTAAATAACTGCGTTTTTGTTTTTATTTTTAGAGTTAGTTTTAATACTTAAAATAATTGTCAAAGTTTTAATTTTTCGAGACCCCCCGGAAATATGATAAATCGTGTGACGTCATCACTCCTGAAAAATTAGTATGGGATTGGGCAATCAGCTGATCTACTGCCGCCATTTTGAAATCCGTTGTTCCATTGTTCGAAGTATTCTCCCTAGAAAAAGCATTACTTTTTTCATTCATTATTCTTTTTGTGCAGTAGTTTTTCAATATTTTAAATAATAGAGATAAACTAATAGAGATACCTCTATTTTTGATACTGAATTATTTAGGCTTAAATATTGTTTCAATAAACACTACAACTAAATCTCTATAAACAGTACGAAATAAAGAATAACATGAAATGTTGTTAATACTGATGGCTTGTGCCATACCTACATGTCAATTGATTTCAATACA
Organism: Limnephilus marmoratus; assembly: GCA_917880885.1. Lineage (NCBI taxonomy): Eukaryota > Metazoa > Arthropoda > Insecta > Trichoptera > Limnephilidae > Limnephilus > Limnephilus marmoratus. Next base: position 10,009,751 of record OU862923.1, read on the forward strand.
ATGTGATACAATGACTGGTGACGCGTGACGTCAGCACTAACCATTCAATCGTACAAACTTTACAGTGTATTTTAAGGAGACGTTAAAAAATGCACTTTTTAATATTTTTTTACGAACACGTTTAATATTATTAAAAAAACTTATATATTCAGAATCAGCGTTTATTGGTCTGTATGGACATATTTTTTAAAGTCATAATATTTTTTACTGGAGTTCCTTATTCACGTTTCATCAACTTTTTTTACCTTTTTTGCTTTCTGCTGAACGGAATAATGCTGATTTAGATTGAAAAAACATTTATTTTTTTATAGGAAAACTTATAAATATTTGAGTTTCAAATTGCATTTGGTTGGTTTTAGTTGTATTTCATTTTTAAAATAAACTTACGTTTTAAGCTGAATTCTTATCATGATTTAAAAAAAAATATTTTTTCTTTGCGCAAAAGGATTGTTTATATCATAATTCCTTTTGAATTTGTATTTAAGTACCTACTTATGAAATTATAACAATACATATTTCAACCAATGTGTAGTTTACGGAAGACTTACAGATTTTGGAAATTAACAGATTGTGAGTTTCGTAAAACTGTTTGCTTCTGTACTTATCGAGAGATTGAAAACCTAGCCAATAAATTACAAAATAAGTCATTGAAAACATGTAGTTTTTACGAGCGTTTAAGAGGGCATTACCAGAGAAAACCAGAAATATGTCATTTTCAAATCAGATTTTAGACGTATTGACTCTTTTCCACAAAAAAAGTATAAATGGATTTCGAAAGATTGTTCTTTTATCTAGCATTCGCATGTAATAAATTTTGAGAAAATTTTTTAATTTTTAGTGTAATAAGGTTATTCCATAGGTCGTTGGCAGATTTGTTAAATTTTCAAAAAAGATTTTGTATTATACCATACCCATTTCAAATAATATAATCATGCAGTAAAATAAATCAATACATTATCTAGCAAACGCATGTTTTAGAATTTTATTTTTAGTTTCAATAAAATCATTAAAAAATATGTACGTACATGTGTTTCTTGACGAAAATTGGTCCATTTGTGTATTTATTTTCGCACTTACAAACTAATATATTTCAGATTTTTTTAACATTCTTATTAAATTTAGACATTATTGAAAAATGATAAATGCTTATAATCAAAAAATAATTACAAAAAGTACATTATTTTAATAGTTTTATCATCACGCCTTTCAGCATTTTTGGATGAAGGTATAAATTAAAGCTAATTTGGATTGAAATAAATTCGATATTATTGAGTTATAATTTTAAAAAGCTGGTAAGGAGAATAATTAATCTTTCTCATTGTAACCGCCCTGCACGATCGTAAGAACAACTTTCGACGAAATGTGGATTTTCGTCCGCTGGCTGGTTAAACGCTCTCAAGTCACCGGGCCTTATTAGCAGGTTTACGTATGAAATTTTAAATTTAAGAATCCAAATTCGTATACATCTTTGACGCCGCGCCTTATGCAAAACCATATTCGTACTTGAATTTTGTTAAAAAGCTACCGACTTCAACCGAATTCAAGCAAGTAGTCAATAATGCCAAAATATGGCGCCACTCTCGTTAACAGATCGCGTGATTAGCATCCCCTTGCAGGCGTAAGTACTATGGATTTGTAATTTGTAATATGATTATTATTGGCAGTTGTGAATAATAATAATACCAAGCGGCTATATATTACATATGACATCATTACCTGTTGTAGTTACTTTGTCCCGGTGACTAGCTGTCACTGTATCACAGTGGATCCGAAGAACGGGCTATTTTTGGAACCAGTTTCTATCGGATTTATAAAATGTTCACCAACACTCAAAAAACCGCAGGGGCTAGCAGCAAAAACCTTCGGAGCGGGTAAAAGATGACAAAGCTAGCAATTAAATAATAATAAGCCGATAATGATAATAAAAAAGCTAGCAATTAAATAATAATGCTAGCTTATTATTTAATTGCTAGCTTTTTATTATTATTATCGGCTGTGCAAACTTGGAGGTTTTAATTTAGATGACTAATTTCACTTCTTCAATGTGTGAACAATAAATTGTAAAACTTTATAACTTAACTTTTTGAAATTTGAAAACCGTTAACTTATTGTAGACTTTGTAGGTTTGTAGACTTTGCAAGAAAGTAAGCTTCATTAGGTTGTATAATTTGTAAGCTAGTGTTATTTTTTAGTTGTAGAATTTGTAAGCTAAAATTGTGGATTTTGCAAGCTTTTCAAATTTGTAAGATTATAGACTTTATAACTGGTAGACATTATAAATATGTGGACCACAAACTGAAAAATAATATTGTTGAAAATATGAAAAAGAACAAAACACAGATAAATAATAAAAAAATAACGGTTACAACTGGGAGTCGAACCCAGGATATCTGGTCATACCAGGACAAACGCCTTAACCAACTCGGCTAGTTGAACCTCATAATTTTTAAGTTATTTTTGTCGATCTCATATTATTTAAAATTTAGAATAAACAATATTATCGTGGACTAAGTTTTCCAATATTTTTGGCATCTACTTTATTTAAATGATTACAAAATTCTAAAGAATTGGTTTGTAACCCAGATATAGATAGTGTCTCATGTATAACCTAAATATAGATAGTGTCTCAGATAAATATTTCCATTTTTTATATAGGACCTTTTTTAAAAATCTAAATGAATATTCAATTAATTTAATAATTTTTGAATTTGAATAATATTGTGAATCTTTATTCTATGATAATCTTTATTCTCTGTAATCTGTGAAATTTGTAGCCTTTGTCAGTTGTCAGACCTTATATATTCCTATATATAAGCTTATAGGCTTTATAAAACTATTTACTATAATAATTATTCTAGGTATTTTTTTCTCTTTCGAATTGCGTTGTCAAAATATTTCTAGGAAATTTAAACGCGTCTTGTACGGCGACTTCCATTACAAGAGAATTTGTCTGAAAAATTAAAAATAAATTAAATACTGTTATTTATGAAATTTACAAAAAATGTAAAGTATTCTGGAAGATCTTTTAAATCTTATTTTATAATAAAAATGAATTATTGTAGGACTACAAAAACAAGCGTTACGATTTCTTTTTTTTTCAAATTCTTTTCGCTCTTCCGAACAATTAACATGCTGTCCTTTATAGCATTTTAAATTACCATGATCGATATGCAGCGTATTGAACTTGTAAGCATTTGTAAAGTATTACATTTCTAACTTATGGAAATTATTTATTTGAAATGATTATTTCAAAGTAGTAAATTGGAAGCATCGTTTGCAGTTTACAATGTGTCAGACAGAACATTTTCCTTACAAACGTTCCCAGCGACATCACCTTAAGTAATTAGTGGAACAACGGCGCTATGATTAAATCCCCTATCCCGGCAGAAACGCGCGGTGCAGTTAGTTTGTGGAATTTTCCCCATAATGCCGCCAGGACAACAGATTTGTGGAAGTTTCATCGCGCAGTAGTTCCACTAATTCCACGCAATGTTTTCGAATTACTATTAGTGTATTTGGTTGTCAGTTCAAATGCCACAAGAGGTGTTCATTATATTCATTAAACGTGTTAATTACTACCTAAATATATAACATATTTAAGCACAATAAAATTTCGAGTACGCATATCTCGACAGCCTCCGTAGTCGGAGGGTAAGGCTTTCGACCAACAATCGAAGGTACCGTGTTCAAATCTAGGCGTGCACAAATAAATTCGTGCTTTTTCACGTATAATTAATTTAAAACATTATGTAGTATATTTGCGGCACGGTGGAAGCCAGATTTGATCAGAGTGGGAGATATTCTCAGTATCGCCCTGGTGTAAGACCAACATTCAGCATTGAAACATTGTGAAATGGCTATGGCCGTGTTTGCTGTTAACAACCAGATCTGATTGTAAACTTCCCCGCCTTCCTCTTTCTCATCTTCTTTATTTCGCCACTGCCTTCAACCTCACAACATACCCTATTTGGGCTGTCTTCACTGGCTCCAGACGGGAGCAATTGGCACTTTTGAACGGTAATCACAATTGGGGATTCCCGAGGAATTCATGGCACGATTAGGTGAACCAAATACTTGAATCGGCCATGTCAAGAGTCATAATAACAGAGTTTGTATGAGACGATGTATGAATGTGAATGTACGAATGGCAAGGAGTGTGCGCTAAGACCGTGTTATTTGGCGGTCCGTCATCTCTCTGTCCTTTTGTGTGATGTTTAGGTATTTAATTACTTAAAATTCGACATTTCTCAGGTGTAAATGAATTCAGCGTAGTGAAGAATAAAAAATAAAAGCGATTAATGATAATGAATAATAGCAATAAACACATAAAAATATAAAAACAATTTAAATAATTTCAACACTTAAACTCTTGTCCAGATTATAAATTATTAATAAGGAAAAAACATATAACGTTAAGAGGATTGCAATCCAATGAAACATATATTTTTTATTATTTTGAATGAACTCCCAATCCAGCCTGCCACGCAGATGGTAGGCAGATGCATACGTCTCCAAGACCTGGACCCTGTGAACCCGGGCACCCCATAGGTCACCAAACGTAGTGAACTACTTGGGGAGACCTAAGCAGAGGTGTTGGTTATTATTATAAATAATTCCCGCGGCGGTAACCATACCCGCCTCCCAATTTAACCCTAAAGGGTGTTACCCCATCGTAGGTATGTGTAATTTTAACTTATCAGTTTTTTTGAAAAATCTAGTCGAAAATCATTTTCATTAAATTGACGATAAAGAACGAACATAACATGACAGAAATTATCACATACTTTGTAACATTTTATTAACTTTTCTTACTTGCTTGGGCCGTTTCGTGTTATATATAATTCATTTTGTAAAGGATAAAAATTAAAATGCAATTACATTTTATGTAAGGAAAAAATATTAAAATTGATAACACAATATTAACTCTTGTTATTTTTTTAATAAATTCAGTCGAATAAATTTTCTCTTTAAACGAAGAAAGAAATACTTGTATATTATTTCCTTATATATCATATTGTTAAGTTTACAGCAGGCGTTGCAATTTATGTATGCTCCCCATTAACAATTTTATTGCAATATTTAGGTAGATTGTGGTGTACTTTGCATAAGTATTCTGTGACCGGACAACTCAGAATCACTCAACTTCAATACTTTCTTAAAAAATTATTAAATATCATAGACATCCAAATTCAATAGACGAGAACTTACAGGTAAGGGGAAAAATCAACTATGGCGGTACGAAGAGGGGGAAGATGACTGTGATTGGTTTAAAAATTAATCTGACAGTATATAGGCATCTCGCATTATAATATCACCATTTAGTTCTTAAAAATAATATCTGCTTTTTAATGAATAGACCTTTTTACATGGGAGCGCGAATTGCTCGCTACGTTATTAACATATTTGCGAAGTCTGAATAAGCAAAGTAAAGTTCGCATCTTTTCACAGACAACTATTTTGTTGCCGTATTTAGTTAAGACACTTTTACAAATGTTTCATAATTTACTTACCCCTGTAACCAGCGACGAGCACATTCGAGAACCGCCCACATTCGTGATGATCGGCATATTTTAGGGTTATCACAACCGCTCTGTTGCTATATAATTACATAGTATAAAATGAAGTCACTCAAAATGTATGTGCGCATTGATCTTTTAAAATACGTAACGGATTTTCATGCGGTTTTCACCAATAGATAGAGTGATTCAAGAGAAAGGTTTATACGTATATTACATGCTTATTATAGTAGAGAAAAGCCGAAAAATTCAAATATTCAATTCAGGCAGCGGGCAGCAGGCAAGCGGGTGGTGAGGATTTTATAAAGGTTGGGTAATGGCGTTGTGTTTCGTTAGCCACAGCAACGTGTGGCCGGGTCTGCTAGTTAATAAAAATAATGTAATTATCTCTTTTAATTAAAATTATTTTACCTAAATTATTTCACGCGTTATTTAATTACAATAATACGTAGCACGTAGCAGATAAATTATTATTTGCTCCTTTTTGTAGATACTCTTAGTATCGCCCCAAGTGCTTGAAATGGCTTTAGGCGTGTTTAGTGACCAGATTTACATAGATAGGTACTTCTCACCACCACATCGACGCATTGTGTATAGGCAACAACTTCCCCCCTCCCCCCTAAACCTCCCGACTTATCTGGGTTCTGCAAATCGGATCGTGTGTAGCCAGTAGTGGGGTATTAATTGGAATATTTTGACGACGAAGGTGCTTTTTAACTATCACTTAAATTAAACAGTCTTCAAAAAACACTGAACTTAAGATAGGTAATTAAATGAAAATATATCTTTTCTTAATTAAACTATTCCACAACGCTACTATATGGTAAATTCAATGGCACAATTTAGTCTTTACTTTGGAATTTTTGTTTTAAAGTAATATAATTTTAAATGTATACAGATAATAAAATTATCATGTTTTTAGTAAATCTAATCTTTGAGCATTGTTCTAAACAAATTAAAATAAAAAAATTAAATCTTTTAACACATCACAATAGGACAAGTGACGTTAATGGAAAAGACGTCACAGTTTAGGAACTATAAAGGCAGGTTTACATCCTGCACAATTTTAAGAACAATTTGCATTATAAATTTATAATTTAAATAGTTAGTAAGTTAACCACATAAATTCAACCATAAGTTTTAAGATAACCAATTTAATTAAATATTTTACATTTTTCATAACATCACTTCTAGCCAACGAAGTCTCTGATGGCTCAAGTTAGTTATAAGCTTATGAATTAGAAACCTTTATTTCAAATTGATTTCGTAGTTTTTTTTCCAATTTTTTAACGCCATACTGACGTAACTAATAACTGAATAACGAAAACTTTACAGAGACACCTCTCACCAGGGATTATTTTCAGAAATAAACTGTAAATAAAAACTTAATTCCTACTTTTAATAGACTTAAAAATAAAAATAAAATAATACGACAAAACATAAAAACCAGCAGTAGTTACTATATATATAATTAAATAAATCATTTGGCACAATGTAAACCATGCTTAATAATTATGCCATTACGTCACATTTTGCGTTCCACTAGTACATCACGTCGCGTTTTGGATGTGACGTATGATGCCGGAATAGAAACAAACTCAAAAAGCACTTATTTTTAAGACCGATTTCACTAATTGGCATATTCAATCATATTCTACATGACTTAAGTAATTAACCATCAAATGCTGTAAGTAAAATCTTTATTACTTACCAACAAAAACCAAGTTCGTAGTGGAAAATTAAAACAGCACAACGTGACGCCCAACTACTCAGCGTGTCACAGGAGACATACACTGCGGCTCAAAACTAAGATGGCGATTGTTTATAGTGCAAATGTTGCCATTTATCAAAATAAACCGATTCCCACAATGATTTTAAAGGTAATTTTTCGTTTAAAATCGATTTATTGTTGTAGCGTTGAGGAATTTTCCACCTACATCATTTTTAGGCACAGAATAAAACATTTTTTTTTTATTATTTAAACTCTACTCTGCTAAAAGTAATATATGTTAATGAATTTGGAACATATGACAATTTAAATTAACACAAAATGTAAAACAGGGACTGGGTAAACATTAATATTATGCGTTCAGAATTTTGCAAAAGTAGGGTAGGACACTCAAAAAATCGCCTCTCTTCTAACTTATTTGACGAACATTTATGTTAATTATATGTATTTTTATGGTTTTTGCTATGTAAATAAATAGTTTTATAAATTATTTTATAGGACTTACTTTAAGAAACATGTTCTAAAATTATTAACCTATAGAATATCTTGTTGAAAGTCGTAGGACACGTCATTTTCGAGTGGTCATTTTTTTTGGTAAATGCCCATACATATATCAGCAGAAACTTAGCAATACAGTATTATATACCTACACCGACACAGTAACAGTATTCTCAGACTATGCATAATATTGTTTAAAGAAATAATATTTATATAATATATATAACTTCCATTAAATTATTTCTTACATTGTCTATGGACAATGGAAGAAGTGAAAAGAAAAAGACAAAAAGGGTTAAGGATAACATTATATTTGTGAGAACAGCATTCAATAAACAACTTACAGAGGTTTAAATAACGTACAAAAATAACAGCACAGCTTAAGAGAAAACAACATAATATGTACAGGAGTTATATTATCGATGCTAAAAACAGTACAATAACAACAGCTGAATGTATTAAAAAGATGAGCCAACATAGTAAGAAGGTATTAATCTGTTGACTGTGATGACGGCCGTGAGCACTCGTTCTCGTTCCAGCAGTACCGTACATACGAAACAACGCGCTTACCTAACACGTGGTCCGCTGAGACGTGACAGTGTGATCCAAAGATAATATAATCAGTGGCGACGTGCGATAGAAAAATATTTTATTTTAAATTTTGATTGATAAAAAATATCATCGGACAGCAAAATGACACATACATTTTTCATTCCAAACATGCTCACTGTATCTACATTTTACTTCTAAACATACCATGAAGGAGTACATAATTAAGAAAGCAAAATATACAATAACGCTTAATAAATAAAACCATACTTTATTCCACTTTTAACCCCTTACTAATAACGTGTTTTAAATTTTATACAACTTTTTTTTTTTTACATGAGCTCCACACAGAAGGCCCTGAGGAAAATAATTTCCCTCAGGGCCTATGTCATCTTTGGGGATGCTGTGTGGAGGGTTTTTTGGGGAAAGGAAGGAGAGGAGAGTTCTGGGAAGGAAAAGGGTTTAAGGGGTGGGTAGAAATCTGGGGTTCAGTGTGTCCTAGTCATCTGCCTCCAATACCTAGACAAACCTCACCCCATGAACCCGGGCACCCCTGCTAAATCACCAAACGTAGCGAACCACTTGGGGGTGACCTATGGCAGAGGTGTTGGTTATCCAATAAAGATTCCCGGGGCGGCGGTACCCAATCCCGCCTACCAAATTGATAACTATTTATCTTATATTAACGGTTGTTTATGAGTTGCGTACAATTCAAAACTCGTTTAGTAATAAGGCCCTTAAAGTGTGATAAATTTAAAAAATATTGGTTTATTATCCTTTATTAATATGACGGATTTCCACCAAGAAATAACACATGAAAAGATAGACGTTCCAAATGATACGATTAGATATTTTAGCAGAGCGCAAAAGGCGAAGGCACATCCCTGATTCTTTTGCAAACGGCTGTGTGTTTTACGTTGGCATGCATATTATAGCTGTGTGTGAACACGCTCTCTGAGCGTTAACACGTGTTCACACACACAACTGTAATATGCGTGGGATGGCGTATTTCGGCATATCGCTCGCCGTACATTCCCAATCGGAATATATGGCGAGCGATATGCTGAAATACGCCATCCCACGCATATTACGGCTGTGTGTAAACACGTTCATGATAGTATATGTTACAAAACTGATAATATAATAATATAATTCGAATAAGCTTAAAATAAAGTAAAATAATGCTTACCTATGGAATGTAATACGACAATTTGATTTATTCTCCTTTTCACTTCTATTTTTACACGTTTTCATAGCACAAGCTACCATTTTTGCCTTGTTATTTCGTAAAATGTACTATGTGACTTCGGCGCTGGTCAGAACAAGAATGATGACGTAACGTTTTTTAGATTCAAGTGAGGCGGCTCTCGTAAGCCCAGCCGGTTCCATGGAACCGTTATGGGGAGGGGGAAATAATACGCTTTTATCACTTAGGGCAGGTCCATATATTCCTACGTCCGTGTTAAATATGTATTTTTTAAATTTTTAAAGAGGTTATGTTGGATGAGGTTATGGTTAATTTTGAAAAAAATACAATTTTAAAACTTTTCAAAGGGCTGTTGAAATGGCACTTTATTATGTTGGCATGGAACCGTCCCTTAACAGATGTCATTAGTTATTTGAAGTTTTGAGGTGTCTCAACAGATGTCAATTAAGTAGTACCTAAGTAGAGTGGTACTGTCGCCGTTAGTGTCTTATACCAAAATGTTTACGGAAATGACCAAAGATATTTAAATACAAAAGAGATATGCTATGATGTCTGCGCGACTGTCGGCGGACCACTACCTAAATGGAGTAGTTTGCACACGAAAAGAATTTGTTCATTTCTTTGATTTTTTTAGTTGTGCTTTAGTATTGGTTAACGATACAGTTTGAATACGGTAAAAATTCGTTAATTTAGTTTAACGTTCGTTTAGTTTATTCGTTAATTATTCGCTCATTTAGTTTATTCGTTAATTGGTGAACAATATCGGCGATACCCGGAAGCGCAGTCCCACCTATTTAGTAAAAACTGCGGATAGCACATCTCGTATATTTCAATCTCTTTGGAAATGACCAATGATATCTGATCGACATCTTTAGTATCGAGTTTTCTTCAGAATTATACACAACATCCATAAGACAGGACGTTTGGCCCAGTTGAATATTCATTGCAAACCACACGTCAAAGTAAATAAAGTAACTTACACTCTCGATGAACCACGAACTTATTTGAAGATTCCAAAACATATATTAAGTAATCTCAATCTATGATGAAGAACATTACAAATAGGTACTAAAAAATAAAAATAAAAAAAAATCATGGAGTTGACTGCTCGCCGGTTTACGCGATTTAAACTGTTTTCTGTGAAGTTATTTTCATTTTTTTGAACACTAATTTACTCTCATAAAAGTCTAAAAACCACTAACATTTTTTACTTCACACTTTAAAAACTTTTTTTATGGCCACTCCGGTAAAGGAAGGATCGATGAATGCTGTCAGTATCAACACCTAGAGAGCTTATTAAACGTGTTCATTTAGCGTAGCCATCTACAACTCGCCTTTATATGTTGTATGTAAGGTCCACTTGGGCCGGGTAGGGGGATGCAGAGAGCAGAACGGGGAAGGAAGGAAGGTGGGAAGGAGTAGAAAAGGAAGAAGAAGAGGAAGGAAGGAAGTGGACCGCAACTTAAAGCGGATATTAAGATGGGCCAGACCTATAAATCACCATCGGAGAAAAGCTTTTGGACCTTATAAAAGGAGTTCTCTCTCTTTCTCTTGCCAGATAATTTCCAAAAATGTAATTATGTGCAAATTATATCGATGCCAATTTTTATATACATAGTAGTGGTTGAAAATCATCGTCATAAGTTAATTAAATATGTTTTTTTTCACTTTATTTCACCCTTCTATGCTGCAATAGAATGCACTAAGCAATTTAAGTTGGAACCCCAATTGAAGAAATTGGACATTTTTGTTTGTATTTCTTGGGCATTAACTACATTTTTATTTGAAGAGTTTTAATTTTCAATGTACATTTGTTACTTTAATTTACGCCTAATAAATTTTTGTACTTGTATAGAATTTTTAAGTTAGTTTTAAGTTTGCTCGTGAAAGTCACGGATGTGTCGAAACCGGTCGCAAATTTTTTAAAATTAAGGTAACAAATATACATTGACAATTAAAACTCTTCAAAACAAAAACGTAGTTAATGCCCAAGAAATACAAAAAAAATGGAATTACCGAACGGTGATGTTTTTTAAACAACGGTGAAGTATTGTTTATATTAACAGGAAATTCTTCAAATACCACCAGCAAAAAACTCACTTATTCATTTACTTACCATCTTTTAAGTATTCACCCTAGATCCACTTGTAAATATCCATTTAAAAATATATTAGAGTAGGTATACATTTATTTAACACCCAGGTGGCTTTTACATGATTGATAGTACAATTTTAAAATGACAGATAATTTTGAAACTAAAGAAAGAGATAATAAAAATAAAATTACCTTAGATAAAAATTGAAAAATACAGCAATTTGATAGTAGGTTTACAAAAATACAAGAAACAGTGTTGGAATAAATATTTTACATAATCCGCATAACTCGAAGTTGATATTAAATATGTCAACCGATTTCCCTTAGTATGAAATCCTTGTATCGCAGATTTTATCTGGACGCGAATTTCGAGAAAGATTCAATATTGATGTTACATTAACGCGACAGATTTTCGACTGGCCATATGGGTATTTTAACAACGATTGTGCAATAATATTTTGCACTGGACAAGTAGGTAAGAACTGTAATCATCTTCTTTCTTGTTTCTTCTCCCAAATAGGGCTTTGTAGAACGAAGAAGGAGAATTGGAGATGAATGACAATGACAGGACATTGGGAAATGGATTAGTCCCAAAGTTGTTTCAACACTTAACATAACGGTAATAAAACTACGCTGATGAATGCTGCAGTAGAATAGTGATTTTTGTCGTGTTGTTACTATTATTCGTATGTTTATGAGTTCCAAGAGTTCGCAACAGCCGAATTTAGATTTTAGTATTTTTAATGAAAAGGTTATATCGTTTATTTACGTCTGACTTTTAATTTATCTATTTTTAGAATATTTTATAAGAAATTATATTTTTAGTCTTCTAGTGGTAGTTGCTACCTTTAATAAAATTTTAGTGCAAATCAGCAAAATACTAATACGATGATTAAATTGAATAATAATAATAATAATATAAGCAAAATAAGTGTAATACAGAAAATCAAGTGTGTGCGTTCATGCATACAATATTAATTATAATTTAACATTCCAGTATAGCCGAATAAATAAGAATGTAATTTACTGGTAACACATTTTTATTATTATCCATAATAAGCATATAAATATATTTTTTGCATTAGCTCCACACAGGAGGCTCTGAGGAAAATAATTCCCCTCAGGGCCTATGTCATCTTTGGAGATGCCGTGTGGAGGGTCCTTTTAGGAAAGGAAGGAGAGGAAGTTCTGTGAAGGAAAGGGGTATGATCTTACATTTCCTAAAATAAAATACATTGTTTCTAATAAAAATAATATATTATAATAACTGCCAACACACAACTAGCAGACTTTGTTTTCGTTCCTTAACTTTTTTTTATTTTTTTATTCCCTTTCATAATGAAGTTTTCTCACATGGTACCGTCCCCCCCCCCCCCCCTCCCCCAAATAGTGGGGGCTTACAGAACAACCCCGACTCCCCACACCATCCACACTTCTTTTATGGGATGCTACTGGAACTAACGGGCAGATAATTCACTCGCTTCGCCGCATTTATTACTACGTTCCGATGGCGAAAGAAAAGGTTTCGGCACTTCAAATATTATATTACATGTTAAAAGACTCACATTTCCATCGCGATTACTATTCACACCATCTTCTACGGAAATACTAGATATCGAAGGTGCCTTAACCACTCCCATATTTCCGATTTTTTTAATGAATACCGCACAAGAGTCTCAACTGCTCCCGTCTGGAGCCAGAGAGACTATGTCATCCCCAATTGGGGTATGTTGTGAGGCTGAAGGCAGTGGGAAGGGAAAGGAGATGGGGAGGGGAAGGTGGGAAGTACCTGGCTATTCAGATCTGGTTACTAAACACGGCTAAAGCCATTTCAAGTAAAGTTTCAATTTTAAATGGTGGTCTTACACCAGAGCGATGCTGAGAGTATCTTACACTCTGGAACGTGCCGCAAATGTATTATATTGATTCCTTACATAAGAAATTGGCGTTTTGCCGTACTGGCAACTTTGATCTCAAATGTCTTCTCTTAGGTTAGGAATTCCAAATTCAAATTTATACAGCTATTTACTCATGTATTTATGTTTCGAAAATTATGATTCATTTGTTTTTCCTTAATTGTTTTTTTTTTCTTTGCGTCACTTAGTTTACAAAATGGAAAACTTGAAATATCGCGTTATTTACGAGTACGAGTTCAACCGTGGCACCAGTGCTGCAGAAACGGCACGAAGGATTAATGATGTGTATGGCGACGGTGCCTCCAAAGAAAACACAGTGCGTTTTTGGTTCCAACGTTTTCGTCCTGGAAATTTCGACCTGCAGAACCAGCCCCGTAGACGGCCGGAGACCAAAGTTGATAATGAAGAATTGAAGGCTATTGTGGAAGCGGATCCATCGCAAACCACGTCCAAGTTAGCTGCAGGCTGCGGTGTTAGTGATAAAACTGTTTTAATCCACTTGATGCAAATTGGGAAGGTGAAAAAGCTTGAAAGGTGGGTACCTCACGAATTTAGTGAAGCAAATCAACAAACGCGCGTTAGAATGCCAGACCACACACTGCACAACACACGGCTACCAAATTAGAGGAGCTTCTATTGGAATGTCTAAGACATCCACCGTACTCTCCGGACCTTGTCCCAACAGATTACCATTTTTTTCGAAATTTGGACAAGGGAAAAAATTCAACTCCCCTGGGGCAGTCCAAACCGCCTTCAAAGATTTTATTGATTCCCGTCCGAATGGTTTTTTTAGTAAAGGGATCGATGAACTAACTATGAGATGGCAAAAGTGCGTAGATAGCAATGGTACATACGTTGATGAAATAAATATATTATATTAAAAAAAATCGACTTTATGTTCCTCCCATACAAAACGCCAATTTCATATGTGAGGACCTAATATATTATTTTAAATGAATAAATTGTGAAATACCACAAATTAATGAAATAAAATGTATTTGCCACGCCGGGATTCAATCCCGCGATCTTCGGAATTCGAGTCAAGAGCCTTACCGCTGGACTACGCCGGCTGTCATCTATGCAATAGAATTCAAATAAATGGAATATTTCTTAACGTATCCGAAAGCTAAAAACTGTTTTTGAAAGGTAATGAAACACGCTTTCAAACTTAATGAGAATTTTTTTTTGATAAATATAAATACTGAAAAAAATCAGAAAATGTTTCTGGAGACCAACATTTTTTTAACGTTTTTGATAATCATCATTAATATTCTGCAAATTAATAATGTCAGGATTCACTTGTGAAAGTAACTCAAGTAGATCCTATATATTTTTTTTTACATTCTGAGGAAAAAAAATCCGTTAAGTCCTATGTCTTTGGAGATGCTGTGTGGAGGCTCTTTTTAGGGAAAGGAATGAGAGAAAGTTCGGGGAAAGAAAAATGTTTCAGGGGGGGTAGAAACCTCCAGTCTTGACAGACTTGACAGACTTGTCCAGGATTGACAGACGTAAGAATCCTTCCCTCCAACTGCGATGCGAATCAATGGGTCGAGAGAGTCTAGCTGGCGAGAAAGTCTCCCCCAAGCAGTCTCACCCGCCACGCATTAGGTGAGCAAACGCGTACGCCACCAAAACCTAGACAAACCTCACCCTACGAACCCGGGCTCGCTTTCTAATTCTCCAAATGTAGCGATCCACTTGGGGCGACCTATGGCAGGGGTGTTGATAATCCAATAAATGGTTCCCGAGGCGGTGTTACCCATACCCATCCAAATTGAAAACATTACATATATTAAATATTTATAGAAATATATTGTTATAAAGTGAAACTTTATTTATTCCAAAAAATATATTGTTATAAAGTGAAACTTTATTTATTCCAAAAAATATATTTTTGATAAAAATGCCCAATTCCAATAGAAAATGCCTTTGCAATGAAAAGTCCTATTCAAAGATTCAAACAAGAAAAACAATTCTAACTCTGCCAATCACCATCTCCATTAAAAGTTCTTCGTATCTATCAATACATATTTTCCTCTTTTAAAACAAATCTTTATTTTTATGTATTTCTTACAACCCTTTGCCTTCTAAAATGCCAACATAAATTCTATTTAGATATTAATAGATCGATATAACTTATTTTCTACCCAAATCACACGCAAATTTAAGATTTTATTCTCTGCATTAGAGTGTAACGAGATGGCGGTTAACCGCTATTGTTGGCCGATGATGTAGAAAGAGAGAGGAGGGAATTGAAAGGATAGACATCCATCGCTCAACGTCAGATTTACGGTATAGAAAAGACGAAAGATATTATTTACGAAGAAGAGAATATTTTATTTCCTACTAATTTCTTGGAGTATAAAAATAAGGGAGGTACTATAATTATTAACTAACTGAAAAAAATAACTAAACAGCGAAGCTATCTATCTTTTGTAAGATCGAGATAGATCTCGGGTGAGATCTCCTGTCAGATTTGGGTGATTTTCTTTGGCTGTTATTTGCTTTTCTATGGTCCGGTGTCAGAATTTCAGCTGTGAGCTTTCACGTATTTTAGTTTAGGTAGTTTTAAACAAGAATTCCTGCAAGTATGCAGGAATTCATCATTATTTATTCATCTAACAGCCAAAGAAAATCACACGAATCTGACAGGAGATCTCGCCCGAGATTTATCTCTATTTCACAAAAGATAGTGAATCGCTAGGCAGAACGTCATTTTCCCGCAGGAATAGGCAGTGCGGACGGACCGGTCTTGGCACACACTCCCTGCTTGACTAAAAATGTCACACACTCCCTGTCTTCCTAAAAATAAAATAATTCGACTTATAATAATAATAATGATAAAAGAATTTGGCATTTTCAGACTTTAAAAATATTACCATTTGTTATTTCGGCTACTGGCATAATACATAGATCTCTCATACAAACTTAAGGCATATTAGATTTGTCAAAGATAATATATATATCAAAATGAAAAAAATAAGTCATTTTAAATACATGTAGGATTACAAAAGATTTTTTAAATATTTATATTGATGGATCAGTAGGATTTATGGGTTCAATTAGGAGTTCCACTGAGCCGAACCCTCTGATATGAAAATATCTGGAGTCGGTGAATTTTTTTCCCATTTGGTCTCTGGTAGGTTGTCATGTTGTTCTTGTATTGTTTTGTATTTATAATACTTATATAGTGCAATTGCATAGCGTGGATTGACAAGATGATCATTTGGGAAGCATGTGAAAGGGTATAGTTTTTCCTGTGGGGAAAATTTAACCCGGACATTTAAATCTGGTGCGTAATAATTGTTTATTTTCTACTTAAGATCACTAATCCGCTGCCAGTGCACAGAACATGTTAATAATATGAATAATTGTATTTTTATTATAAAGTAGCTGGTTCGCAGCAGGCGTCGTAATGCCATATTTACAGAAAAACATAGTTTCTCCCTGAATCACCTTTCCCGTGCGTCCGCGTTCCAACCCCCGTTCCCCTCCCGCGTCCCTTCACCCACCGAGTTCCATTTTCGCTTTCCTCACCTACCCCCAACCCGGATTCCCTCCCCTTTCCTCTTTCCCTCACTGTCGCTAAACCATTTGAAATACACAAATTTTTCAAAAAACTCGCGTGCCACCTAATGCAAATTTTATATACAAACTTCATAACGCCAGAGGTCACTAGTACAAACGGAAACTTTTGCGGGCGTGCGCAGAACAACCGACCAAGTTTCATCACCATTGAATGAATAGTACGGAAAATAGTTTCATAATGCCAGAGTTCACTATTAGGTATAAGTAAAACCATCGCACATCAAATCACCAAAGTTTCATAGCAATCGGATGAATGGTTTAGGAACGCATAAGAAACAAACAAAGAAACGTTCATTTTTTTATGTATTAAGATAGTTTTGATAGCACTCACGAATAATTTACATAGTTGAGGCGATGCAATTCAAAGTATAAGTTCGTTCTCGTCCGTCTGCAAATGATAAAGGAGGCTGTGAAACAGAAGTTAAAGAAGGATTTGCATGACAAAAGACGCCATGAGCACAATGCAATAGATATGGGGAAACGGAGACATAACGAAGACTACCAAGATGAGACTGGTTCGGGCACTGATTTCTCCCATTTAATAGTTGACTCAAAATGTGTCCTTTCTGAAAGAGCTATCAATAGGATTTCAACTATCTGCAGTCAACGTATTTTAAGATACTTTGGACAAGTTGCTCACCAAACTGAGAACTCCAACTTCTATAAACATATAGTCACTGACGAAATAGAAAATAGGAGAAGCAGAGAAAGGTCACCAATGCGCTGGAGTAACCAAGTATCGCTGGCGTCAGGAACGTCAGTGTACTTGGCTCACCGACAGTAGTGGACCGCGAGAAGTGGAGCAGCGTTGTCACCATGAATTTTGGAGTGGAAGTCGTGATCTCAGTAATAGTAATAGGGATTCGATTTAAGAAGAAGATTGAGAAGTATTGGAAATTGATGTATTTTTTTTATTTCTTTCATATTTCCATTATCATCATTATTTAATTTAATAGATTAATAAACTGTCAAATTTATTGTTATCAAGTTTAATTTTATAATGCCTTCAGAAGGCAAAACAACTACCACACGTTATAATAATTACATGGCAGAACTTGTTTATAAGTGAACTGTTCTTTATAAATTTAAAAATAATAGTATTGAACACGTAAGAAATAAAACGGTATTTTTTGTTTAAAAATTTGATCGTTTAGAAATATTATAATTGCTTTAATTATGCAAATACTGCAGGTGTAATTTACCTCGGCCTCTGTTACAATCGAGCATTTTCGTTTTTTTATAAGACTAGAACAAATAAAACATCAGGCTTATAAAAACGCTTTGAAGTGAATCTCTTCTCTTAAACAATTTTATTTTATAGCTTTTGCCCCCGGCTTCGCTCGCAAATTTGTCACCCTCCCCTCCCCCCCCCCCTCCCCCTCCCCATCTATACCCGTTACAATCATTTTTCAAACAGCTCGCGTGCTACCTATTAAAACGCCCAGTTTCGCGTTTATAATATTAGTAGGTACAGTTTGTCAAATAAGAGTAGAAAATATATGAGGGCGCCACTGTTGATCAAATGGCAATACTAAACACATAACTCATGGTGTTAAAGTAAAGCTGTGTAACTTACATTTTTATAAAAAATTAAAAAGGCATAATAGTGGAAAAAATATCTTTTCATTGCAGTATAGATACCCGCCGATCTCTAAATTAGAATTGCATATAGGTATATTATTATTATACATTTGCAATTTTGTGTTAACATAATGAAGAATAACTATAATGTAATAAAATATAAAGCACACTTTAGAAATTGCTCATATTTATTTAATACTAGATAAAGTACCTTGCGTTGCCTGGGCTTTAGATCATGTCTCTAATTTTAGATCTGAATATATTTAACTCATTCAGATCTAAAAGTAGTGTAACTAAACTCACCATTAGTGATTCTTCCTTTCTATCTATTGTTAAATTCAAATTTATGTTAAAGCAAATTGCTTTATAAATCACCTTTTAATCAAATTTATGTCATGAAGAAAAAATGTTTTTTAAAATGTGGTTTAATGTGTTCTATGCATTCAGTGTCATTGCACTTCAAAAAAATATTTGACAGTTAAATTGGTGTTGCCAGTCTACAAATTTAGTAGTTCCAGTTTTTATATTTTCTACTCTTTTTTGACAGACTATATAGCTGTTGGCTAAGGTCAAAGTGTAGAATAGTACCTATACATATTTGAATTTTTACTATCAAAGGAATAGTACCATAGTAACCTAAACAAATAACAAAATGACAGCGCACGTCAAACAATTACTTAGCAACGCTTTGCTTTTCATCCGATTATTTATAATGATTTCATAACTCCAGAGCTTACCAATATATATTGCCTATATTACTCGCAAATAATGTATGTAGCTTTCTATTAGTGAAAGGATTGTTAAAGTCCATTCAGTATTTATTGCGTGAAAGAGTAACCAACATCCAAACATCCATACATCCATACAAACTTTCTCCTTTATAATATTAATAATTAATAATAAGAGTGGCAAATGAAGTTCACATTGTGATCGGAAAATATTTTGATTTCCTATTGATGTATGTTTTTGTCTCTATTTTAATGTCACTATATTTCGTTTCATCGAGATTCGAATCACAACGGTGCTAAAGAAGTTTCACTTCAAAAGTTTATTTTTTATTTTTTATGAATACCTCACAAGAGTCCCAGTTGCTCCCGTCTGCATCCCCTGTTGGGGTATGTTGTAAGGCTGAAGGTAGTGGGGAAGGGAAGGAGATGGGGAAGAGGAAGATAGGAAGTATCTGGCTGTTCAGATCTGGTCACCAAACATAGCTTAAGCCATTTCATGCAACGTTTCAATTCTGAATGGTGGTACTAAGGGGCGATACTAAGAGTATCTTCCATTCTGGAACGTGCCGCAAATATACTATATATTATTTTTATTGATTTATCGTGAAATTACACAAATTAATCAAATAAAGTTTATTTGCCCACGCCTGAATCCGATCCCGCGACTTTCGGATTGCGAGTCAATAGCCTTACCGGTAGACCACGCCGGCCGTCAAAGTTTAAAACTGATTTAAAATAAAATAAAATATTTTTATTACTTTACCTCACAAGAGTCCCGGTTGCTACCGTCTGCATCCCCAATTGGGGTATGTTGTAAGGCTAAAGGTAGTGGGGAAGGGAAGGAGATGGGGAAGAGGAAGGTAGGAAGTATCTGGCTATTCAGATCTGGTCACCAAACATAGCTAAAGCCATTTCATGCAACGTTTCAATTCTGAATGGTGGTCTTACACCAGGGCGTTACTAAGAGTATCTTCCTTTCTGGAAGTGCCTCAAATATACAATATATTATTTTTATTGATTTATCGTGAAATTACACAAATTAATCAAATAAAGTTTATTTGCCCACGCCGGAATCCGATCCCGCGACTTTCGGATTGCGAGTCAAGAGCCTTACCGGTAGACCACGCCGGCCGTCAAAGTTTAAAACTGATTTAAAATAATAAATTTATTTTTATTACTTTTATCAGTCTAACTGGCTTAGCGCAGCTGGCAAGATTTTTATTCTTGATCTTTTTTACTTTGAATAACATTATTTCATAGCAATAGTGCATCCTCTTCAAACCCAATCTTTAAGGATTTAGAAACCACTGGGGAAATAGAATATGTTGTATAATATAATAATGTATATATGAAGATGTGAGTAAAATCCCAGAGCTTTGTTTGGTAATAGACTAGTAGACGATAATACTTTGCAATAGCAGGTAATCTGAAAGCTCAAAGTAGGTGGCGATGGTGTGTGGCGGCGGTCATGTCCATGACGACCATGACATGATATGTTTGAAAGACGTATTATGTAAAAGATATTTTTTAATGACTTAGACCATATTTATTTGGGAGGCGAGTATGGATACCGCCGCCCCAGTAATCATTTATTGGATAACCGACACCTCTGCCATAGGTCACCCCAAGTGGTTTGCAACGTTTGGTGACTTAGCAGGGATGCCCGAGTTCATGGGATTAGTTCTTAATTCTTTAGTTCTCATATCCTTTTCCTTCCCAGAATATCCTCTCCTTCCTTTCCCCAAAAAGGCACTTGCATCCAATTGCACCCCAATTGCATCCCCAAGAATTACATAGGCCCTGAGATAGTGTGTGGAGATAAAATAAATAAATTACACAAGTTTTAAAATATAATATAAGTAGATGTTAAAAAGTGAAGGCTACTGTCATCTAGCGGCGTATTTTTGTAGCTTATTGTTGTTGGTTGGAAGCACATTACAGATTAGCGACGTAAGGCGAAATTAAAATTAAATGTTAGCGATAAAGTAGATTTCTGTTTTATATCGTACGATAACTGACACAAACGTGTTTTTGTTTATGTTGATAGTGTTAGAAAATATTATTATAAATAGCCTGCGTTTCTAGTTCAAAACTCTCTTAATCCGTGGATCTCCTGTAAACAGCTAGCATTATCTAGCAAGTGGTCAAAGTGACCAAATTCAGTGTTTTGTCGGGTCGGGACAAATTATTGTAAAAATGTGCTTGTGAATAAACGAGAAGGGTTCCGCCTTGAAACCAGATGTTTTACTTGAAGTCCTTCTGCTGATTACCAAATTATAACAGTAGATGAAAATTGAAATATTGCAATAAGCGTCCATGTAAAATTTCATCAAAAACTATCCTGCATGCATCCATTAATTTACATCAATTGATAAATAATGTACAAAATAAACAGTGAACAAAATTGGATTGAAAAATACGAGATTATTCGAAATGCTATGCAAATGAAACACAGTATTCCAGGATTTACATTTTATGTAACCATAACTCGTTTTAAATCGATGATGAAAAATATAAACGAAACACGCTTAACCAGAAATACCAGAGAAGACCAGAAATATGTCATTTTTAAATCAGATTTTAGACGTATTGTTCTTTTATCTAGTAAACGTATGTTTTAAATTTTGAGAAAAAATGTTTATTTTTAGTATAATAAGGTTATACCATAGGTCGTTGGCAGATTTGTTAAATTTTCAAAAAAGATTTTTTATTATACAACACCCATTTCAAATCATAATATAATCATGCAGTAAAATAAATCAATACATTATCTGGTAAACGCATGTTTCAGAATTTTTATTTTAGTTTAAATAAAATCATTAAAAAATATGTACGTTCATGTGTTTCTTGACGAAAATTGGTCCGTTTGTGTATTTATTTGCGCACTTACAAACTAACATATTTCAGATTTTTTAACATTCTTATTTTGCTGACATTATTGAAAAATAATAAATACTTGAGATAAAAAAAATAATTACAAAAAGTACATAATTTTAATAGTTTTATCATCACGCCTTTCAGAATTTTTTTTATGTAGGTATAAATTAAAACAAATTTGAAATGAAATAAAATCGATATTGATTTATAATTTTAAAAAGCTGGTACGGAGAATAATTAATCTTTCTCATTGGAACCACCCTGTACGATTGTAAGAACATCTTTCGGCGAAATGCGGATTTTCGGCCGCTGGCTGGTTAAACGCACTTAATCATCGTTGATAATTCACGTTGTTTTTCATTTTACAAAAATAACCCTCAAATATTTTCTTAGGCTATATTTGTTCACGAATATTCCACTATTCTTTTTGAAATTTTAACCTTTTCTGATGTTTTCTGCGATTTTTTTTAACTAAATAAGGATTATAATAAGTGAGTGTCTGTATTTTATTGAAGACTGTTTTGATATTTTGATAATAAACGGATGAGATAAATAATAGTAAAAATAGATTAAATACACAATTTCTATACATAAAAGTTAATATTTTTTTGAGGAAAGAGTTACGTTTTTTTCTTTTAGTATGGACTAGCGATTTTCCGGCAAGAAATTTCACTTAAAAAAGAAATTGTTTACCCCTGCGAGTCCTTTCCCATACGTCCAGTTCCCCTGCCATGTCCCCTTCCCCTCACGCGTCCGCCTTCCACTTTTCCCATCTTCCCTCTCCCCTCTCCCGCTCTACCGTCCCGCCAGCCCCCCTTCCGCTTACCATGTACAGTCTCAGTTCAGTCCCAGTACATTCAGTTTTCAAACAGCTCGCGTGCCACCAATTACAATTTTTTTATTCAAATTTTAATTTTTTACAAACATTAATTTTTGTGCATTATAAGAACAATCAATCAAATTTGGAACCTAAAATACCTATAATTCTTACGTTCCTAGTAATTCATTAATTTAAAGAAATTATTCGAAAATAAAATTTTGATTAAACAATAATGGTTTGCAAAACGTCATTCTTAAATTGTAACATTTTTGACAGTTTCGTAAGAGTTTTTGTAATGATTTAAAAAAAACTTTACAAACAGTAATAATCCAGAAACCTTCGCGAGTGTGGAAAGAAGGTATTTTAAACGTTTCAAACGTAGACAACTCACATACTTAGAAGCACGCAAATTTTTAATTTTGTATATACTCGTATATATATAGATTTATTAGTAATATCTTCTTATTCAATGATAAATTATTGATGGAATTAACGTTCAAAGATTGTGAAAAGTGTATCATACTAATAAAATGGAGCGTTTCTTTGTTTGTCCCATATGCGTTCCTACACCATTCATCTGGTTGCGATGAAGCTTTGGTGGTTAGATGTGCTCACGCGCTCTAAAGTATTTCTGTAAATAATGGTGATCTCTGGCGTTATGAATGCTGTAAAAAAAATTACCCTATGTGCCGCGCGAGCTGTGTGAAAAATGCGTTTATTTCATATAGTTTAGCGGAAGAGAGGGAAGGGAAGAGGAAGAGGGAAATCCTGGAAGAGGGGAAGGATTGAGAGGGAGGAAAATCATGCTTCTCACACCGACAGCTCAGTGTGGCCTGCTCACGCATCGGAAAACTTTCTTATTTATTAGTGTACGCGACAAACGCAAATATTGTTTATCCAAAAGCATTTTAATTAACTGAATTAAAACTTTATTTTCTTCGAGTGACCTTGTAAAGCATGCCGGGTATTCGGTAGTAAACAATTAAAAAAGTTTATTTAATGAAAATTAAATTAACTTGTTTACACCAGTATTTTAAAAAATTTCAACATGTTTCAAAACCGATGATTTCTTCATCGGGATACGAATTGACGTCATGAAGTTAATTTGCAGTGATTGATGAAATAAAAGCCTTATTTTGACCAGATTAGTAGCTATTTTGTCAAATTTGTCGGATTTCCATCAAGGTGCAGCGAGTTTAATTCCTTTGTCAGATACATATAAGTCCTCCAATATTGCAGAAGAAACATTTTCCATTTAAAATATGGATGTGCTTTTTTATTGTTCTTTATTCATAAATATATGTTTTATCAGGTATACAGTTTTTCTAGTTTTTCGACTGCCACACCAGGCACATGCCCGTATTATGGTAGTCGAATAAAGATGCTGATGGGACGAATTCACATATGTATTATCTAGAAATTTGTATCTAACCGAAGATTCTTTCTTTTAAAATGTTTATTGTTTAAGTCTATTAAAAATATAGGTACTTTTAGTAGTATTAACTATAAATAAGTTGCATTTTCCATTCCATTCTATCAGTAAAAATTTCTTTCACAAGTTTTATTCTAAAATATTAATATTTAATACGTGGAACCTAGAACGCGTTATTACCACTTTCAACTTTTGCACAAAGCAGGCATATTACCAACCTAACAACTTAACATTAACTCCGCTCAGGAGGCCCTAAAGAAAAAAAATCCCGAAGGGCCTATGCCATCTTTCGGAATGATTTATGGATGGTCTTTATGCGTAAACCTGAGTCTTGGAGAGACCCATGTAATAGGGTTGTAGCGACTTAATATGTGGCGAACCGGCTACAATGGTATCATTAATCCTCCACACACTGGCCACACCAGAAGTTCTCGAAATTCAGAGAATCATACAGAGTCGATAGCGCATGTATTTTGTCAATCTAAATCCTTCTGAATTATTGTCGCGGTTGATAATTTAACTTGTACCTAATATGTAAAAAGTTATAAATAAATCCTATCAATATTGCCAAGTGTTATTATTAATAAATTCCCGCGACAATAAGTTATATTATTTTGTATACCATAGGGTTTAATACACAGAGGCCGGCAAATCGTTCCACAGCCAAGCTGTTGAACTCAAGAACGAGTCATGGAAAGTACCCGTTCTCATGTGGCAAACCGTATACATATATTGAACCTAATTTAGGCTCAACAAAATCAATTAGTGTTTAAAATGAGCTATTAATATCAAACTAATTTCAATCCCAAAAACGCTTGCAGAAGATGTTAGCCTCACAACGTTAGAATACAGTTAATATAATGTACACGGCTAGAAACATTCAAACAAGGGTGGTCGAACACTTGAGATGTTTAAATAGGGGAAGTTTTTTCAGAATTCGCCACCCACCTAATAGACAAAAATCACTCATCTTCCGGTATAGATGTATTGCATAGAAATGGGATAGGTCTACGCCTTAATAATCTTGAAGCCCTTGAAATGAAAAGGTCATTAAAAATAAATAAAACCAATTTACTTAATAAACAGTAACATTAACACCCCCAGTTTTTTCACCCCCACCCTCTAAGGCACCTCCTTTCTCGCCCCCACCTAAGTTGATGTTCTGTCTCCCTCCTCTAATTTTCTTTTAAATACCATGTAGGTATATCTGTATTATGTTCAATATATTATTTTTATTCACCCCTGAGGAAGATTCAAGATGAACCGAAACCGGTTGGATTAAAAAATAATAAAGTGGAATTGAAACAAAGTTATTTAATTGTGTTTATTATAATATAATATTAACTGTACTCAAAAATGCACTACTCAAATTTAAAGAAAAATATGAGTACCTTTGCTGACCAACACACTAAGGTTCACTACAAGGACGAAATCCTCAAAACTACTAAACATCCCAAAATTAAATACATCTTTTGGCCAGAAAACCCATAATTTCCATGCTACAAAATTATATTATGCCCTTCCTATTGAAATTAAAAATACCATGGAGATACCAAATTTTAAAAAAGACATCAAATTATGGCTAAACATGTAGACGAGGAAATCATTACAATTATTAAGTAATCCCCATGAAACCCACAGACAACAAACATAAATACTTCTTCTAACACAGCAAACTTATTTTGTGGCACCATTATGATTGAAATTAATAGATTACTTCGTTTTTACCACTTTTATTGTTTATAAAACCGACAGAAAGTTCTGTCAAAACCCTGAAGAAGTCAGCTTTGCTGACGAAACATGTCGGTTTTATAAACAATAAAAGTGGTAAAAACGAAGTAATCTATTAATTTCAAACATAAATACTTTTTTTTATTTATTTATTGTTTATGTTGTGGAAACCAACAAACTAGAAGATGGGAAAATCATAATTCAACACCAATACAACGACCTACAACAGGACCAGGAATCCCCTCGGAACAGGAATACCTAGTGAGTAGTACGGTGAACAAAAAACTTTACTTTTTTATTATAATTTTTTACTTTATGAGTTAAACCTGAAATTGTAATATTGCAACTCTATCAAAAATCTGGAGACAGAAGAATCGGATAAAGATATTGCCACCTCTGGGACTCGAACCTAGGACCTTCTTCTTTCATGGCAACAGCTCTACCAACTGAGCCACGGTGTCTATATCCAATTCGGTCACTTTTAACTGTATCATACTTCGACTAAGAACTACCAACGTTATCTTCATTTTCTTAACGCATGTATTATTGGCTGCTTTCTTTGTATATGATTGCAAGATTCAAACCCGAACTAAATGCCATCTAGATAGTGTCTGGATAATTTTTTATCCATTTTAATTTTAATATACGACATTCATTGACTTTTCTGCAAGTCTAGGATGAATTTTAATTTTAATTTTTAACTTTATGAGTAAAACCTCGAATTTAATTTTTTTAATTAAATGAAGACAATATTAGCTAAACTTAATCGAAAATCTGGAGACAGAAAAATCAGAAAAAGATATTGGCACCTCTGGGACTCGAACCCAGTACCTTCTGCTCTCATGGTAACAGCTCTACAAACTGAGCTAAGGTGTCTATTTCTTTTTCTGATTTTTCTGTAGCCAGATTTTCGATTATAATATTGACTTCATTTAATTAAATAAACAACTTTACTTTGTATTTTTACTCTACATTTGTATAATATATATAAATTTGTTATGTTTTTTAACAAAATAAAATTAAAAATAATGTAAAAAATAAATACATATAATCTATAATTTTGTGTACAAATATAGTACGATATTGCTAACCCGTTCTAGCTAAATAGAACCTCAGTTCAAATCATATACATTTCCTTTGGATCAGGCCCTCCCTGTAGTACTCCGTCTGTTCCTCCTATTCTGACCTCTATCTTTTTCATTTTTCCAGAGAGGGCTTGATCTCCCAATTGAGCAATTCATTCCGGTGCTGTTCAAATAAAAGACATAACCTAACCTAACAACTACTTGCAATACACTAGCGCCCTCGCACCATTAGCAGGAAACCATCCCGGTCGCATGTTTTTTTTTACGTTAACACCACGCAGAGATATTAATTTCTCAGGGCCCATATCATCTTTGGTAATGCTGTTTGGAGAGTCTTTTAAAGTAAAGGAAGAAGAAGAAGTTCTGAAAAGTATGAAAGTAGGTAAGAATCTCTCACTGCGGATGCATCCGTCACCAAGTTAGATATCAAATAAATCATTACGGGGCGGCGGTACCCTTACCCGCCTTCCTAGTTGAGAATTTTTTATATCAAAAACATCGATTTGGATGAGCCACAGCTATTATTCACCTCCCTTGCTTACAACTGATATCATTTATCCAATGTCTAATCAATTACTTAATGTGCGAGTATTTATTGTTTTCCTATAATAAATCACCTTCCGAATTATGGTAACTAATACACAAACCAATTTTAAATTTAATGGGCGGGTATAAGTACCGCCGCTCAGGGAACCGTTTATTGGATATCCAAGACCTATGCCCAAGTGGTTTGCTACATTTTGTGACTTAGCAGGGATGTCCAGATATTGGCAGCAGATACGTAATCAACTGCGTTGCAGGCCGGATCAGGAAAGGCTGGTTGAGAGAGACCTTTTAACCTCTCCAGCAGGACTAGCTCAAAATATCGCCTTGCACCGCAGTGGGAGGGATAGATTCATACTTCCGTCATTCCTGGACACACCGATCCCCAGATTTCTACCCACCACTCATCCCTCTCCTTCCCAGAACTTCTTCTCATTCCTTTCCTAAAAAGACTCTCCACACAGCATCCAAAAAGATCACATAGGCCCTAAGGGTAATTATTTTCTTCAGGGATTTCTGCGTGAAGCCAAAAAAAATCAGAGTGTGTAATTCACATGCAGAAGAAGTGAAAATAGAAAGTCACTAGACGTCGCTGTTCTTTTCTTTTGCCTGTTTATTTTAAAGTTGTTCGAAGATTGGATATTGATTACACAAAAATAAAAACATTTTTTTTTTATTTAGTAGGATTCGAACCTCCGTTCGCTTGATGTCCGCCTCTCTGGCCGCAGAGACTTGTAGAGTGCCTTGCGCGAATTTAGCGCATTATATTGGAACCTAGGTCCCGCCGAATAATAAATTTGTGACGCATTTCCGTTTCATTCGAATTTCAATAACGGGGCTAGAGAGGTTTCACTTTAAAAAAATTATTAATTTATCAAGGACACCACTTTTAATCTTTTATCTGTAAATTGTACAGAATTGCTAAGCTCTTCATACTAAATTGGTCCTAGTTTCTTCTTTCTCAGATCTGGTCCTTCTGGTACTCCGTCTTCTGACTTCTGTCTTTTTCATTTTTCCAGAGTGGGCTTCATTTTCCATTTCAGCGATTCATTCCGCCGGTGCTGTTCAAATAAAAGACGGCATAAGCATGGCAACCTTTTGAAACGAGCAGAAGATAAAAACTCGTATGAAAATATTTCAGACGGAATAAGCGTTGAACATTGTGTTAAAGTTATATTAAACTGAAACTCTGGATTCTACGCTCTGTCGGTTCAATACTGCCGGAGGCTACAATTACGATTCTGAAATATACGTTTTAAAATCTTTGAATACCATTATTAATTATTCATTATTAATAAGTATAATGCATTTAGTCAGTGTTTCTGCACCATAATATTTGTTATTTTTCGTTTTTGATATACAACCCCAAGAAGACGGAACTAATCGCATTCCATCATGGAAAAATTTCTGAGAAGATGATCCCTTAATGAGGAAAATGAGGAAAACATGACCCACATAAGATACTCGTATACCTGGGGCACATCATTACTGAAGACCTCTCGGACGATGGTGATATTGAGCGACAAAGGAGAAGTATCATTACACTCTCTAGTACGACTGCCCAAAGTTTCAGCAAGAATGAAAAAAGTGTTCAATTCACGATAGAAGTGAAACTAGAAAGTCGCTAGATGTCGCTTTCTTTTCTTTTGCCTGTTTATTTTAAAGGGGATGGGGATGGGGATGGGGATGGGGATGGGGATGGGGATGGGGATGGGGATGGGGATGGGGATGGGGATGGGGATGGGGATGGGGATGGGGATGGGGATGGGGATGGGGATGGGGATGGGGATGGGGATGGGGATGGGGGTGGGGATGGGGATGGGGATGGGGATGGGGATGGGGATGGGGATGGGGATGGGGATGGGGATGGGGATGGGGATGGGGATGGGGATGGGGATGGGGATGGGGATGGGGATGGGGATGGGGATGGGGATGGGGATGGGGATGGGGATGGGGATGGGGATGGGGATGGGGATGGGGATGGGGATGGGGATGGGGATGGGGATGGGGATGGGGATGGGGATGGGGATGGGGATGGGGATGGGGATGGGGATGGGGATGGGGATGGGGATGGGGATGGGGATGGGGATGGGGATGGGGATGGGGATGGGGATGGGGATGGGGATGGGGATGGGGATGGGGATGGGGATGGGGATGGGGATGGGGATGGGGATGGGGATGGGGATGGGGATGGGGATGGGGATGGGGATGGGGATGGGGATGGGGATGGGGATGGGGATGGGGATGGGGATGGGGATGGGGATGGGGATGGGGATGGGGATGGGGATGGGGATGGGGATGGGGATGGGGATGGGGATGGGGATGGGGATGGGGATGGGGATGGGGATGGGGATGGGGATGGGGATGGGGATGGGGATGGGGATGGGGATGGGGATGGGGATGGGGATGGGGATGGGGATGGGGATGGGGATGGGGATGGGGATGGGGATGGGGATGGGGATGGGGATGGGGATGGGGATGGGGATGGGGATGGGGATGGGGATGGGGATGGGGATGGGGATGGGGATGGGGATGGGGATGGGGATGGGGATGGGGAGATATAAGTTTTTTTTAAACATACACTGAATTTTAAATATTGAAATACGTTAAAACTCATTGAATGCTCTACCAATTCAATTATTATTACACTGGTATACAAATATGTTAGAAAAATTCAATAAACCACGATAAAAAAACCGCATTTTATACTGCGGCATTTTTAAAGTTAAATTTTTTAAACAAATCTACATAATACCTTTTTGTAAAATGAGATAATTCGTAAATAACTAGAGACCACTGCCGTCTGTTGAATACGAATAAAGGCAGTTTCTTTCACCAAAAAACGTCAAAATTAAACCGCGGGCGTGTTTGAAAATATCACCAAAAAATGTTTAATGTATTAGAAAAATTTGCCAAAATTGGCAGCAAAGCACTGCGAGGTATTGTAAATAGTGCCATATTGTGACAAAAGGTGTTCCAGCGGTTAAGAAAGTTGGGAGAGAACAACAAAAGTTGGTAAGTAAGTACCAGGACAAGTAAGCACGTGATACGGTAAGTAGGTACCAGGAAGTAAGTACACAGTAAAAGTTATTTCTACCAATATTTCGATTCTGAATGGTGGTCTTTCACCAGTACGATACTGAGAGAATCCACAATTGTGTGCCATATTTAATGATAAAAGTTTAAAGAAAAAATTAATACGCGGCAATTCAGACAATGCAAAGCATTAGATTTTTTTGTGGATTGTAACCTTCTTGGTAATCTTGATAACTTTAACCTGATCAGACTGGTCACGGGGCTGAAGATGCCCGTCATCAAAGTGAAACGGCTCCGGTAATTAATAAAAATAGGGAAGAAAATTATAAAGGTGTTTTTTTATTAGAAGTCATAAAAACGTTAAATAAAAACAGAATTCCGCTATGAATAAGCCCCTTAGGCCTTTGGCATATTCTTCAGAATGTCGAAATAATTCCGCTTTCCAATAAAATGCAAATGAATGGAATATTTCTAAACTTATCGGAAAAGTAAAAACTTTTTTGAAAGGTGATGAAGCATGCTTTCAAATTTTATTATTAGTAATAAACACACAATTTTTGTTATACTTACAAAAATTTTCAATGGAAAAATATGAAAATTTTATTTCGTTTTTTTCTATCTAAAATTACTGATAACGAAAAAAAACATATCTTAATAGAAAAAAGTGTTGCAAATACACATATCGCCTGGCTTTTTTGTCGTTTCACATAAAAATAAAATTCACAAAGTTTTATAATTTTTTTTTTCAAATTGTTTTTTCATGGAGGTAAACATTTTAATTTATCTGTGGTTAACTTTTAGATTAAAACATCAAGCATGATGTTTTTTTTCTATTTAACGCCGTTTAGATCATATTTCTCACCATGCCAGTAAGGGAGACAACGATTTGGAACTAATTTTTACGCTTCGTGTTTCAAATTAGTCTATGATTCCATTTTTACCACATTACTTTATTACTATGAGGAAAACATATTTCCGTTAAAAATATTTTTATCTGTTAAGAATATTATATATAGGTACGTTATCGCTTATCTGAATTCTTCAAAAAAACAATACTTTAAATTTTAAAAATAAATCTTAAATTCAAAGCTATAATGTTATAAGGACCGAGTTACAACCTAAATTATTTGCAACTACCCACAATATTACCGATTCTCAATCGAAAATTTGAGAACGAAAAATCAGGAAAAGATAGATCACATCTAAAAGTTGAACCCAGGACTTTATCCTTGCCGGAAGCTGCCCTACCACCAAGGTAAAAATACCCTTGTATCACGACTTTTATATGACTAAGAACTACAAACATCATCTTCATATTCTTATCGCAGATTTTTATTGGCTGCCATCTTTATGTATAGTTGCAAGATTTATCTCGAACTAAATGCTACCTAGATGGTGTCTTGGATAAATTTACCCATTTTCATACTTTTCAATGTAGTTATAACTTCGTGGTTATCAAGCCGGCTTTAAGGCTCTGCAACCGGGCCCGAAAAGAAGAAGATGGAGAGATACGAAATTACGAATGTTGGAAGAGAGCGCCAACATTTTCCGCGACAAAATCGATGCGAAAATTGCGAAAATGTTTAATAAAACACGACTCGTTTAAAATAGAGCAAAAATCTCGCGGGCATTATCTTAAACAGCATTTAAAGAAACACTGTGAATTTTTTCATACATATAACTTGTAAAATAACTGAAACCAACGTGTTAATAATAATTTTTAGAGCATACTTTGCCATTTTTTTCTATCGAGGGAATTTTATGTAATTTGCGTTTCGGCGCGGGCAAAGTCTAGATATTAACTTCAAGAATAACATATATTTTTAAGAGCTTTAAAACTTACCGTGTTTAAGGAAAATATGTAATAAATCGGTACAAATCTGGGTTACGGGCCCTTAAACAATTATACAAGTCGTTCGAACAAAGTAACATTGTTTCATTTACCCATGTTTATTTAATATGCGATATCTACTGACTTTTCTGCAAGACCAGGATGAATATTTATTTTAAAATTTTATTTTTTTTAGACAAACACTCCCGCGTTACGAATAACCCACCATTTTTGAAAATCTCTTACTACCACCACAGCGGAAAATGTTGCTTTTGTCGTGATGGAAGACTTATCCAGCCGAGTAATCGAATACACGACGCCCAGGTGGGACCCAACCGGCCACTGACCAGTCCAAGTGAATTACTTTTTAACTTAATGAGTAAAGCCTCCAATTTTAATATTCAATCACTGAAGACAGTATTAGATTGAGAGTCGCTGATGAAATTACAATTTAAGGTTTTAATCAAAACGTAAAAAAATATATCTTAGTATCTGTATTTATTATTTTCGTATTTAAAACAACGACAAATAAAGTTCTCAGAAAATTTTATGATTTTATAACAATTGCTCTCAACAACCGTCTTAAAACGGATGAAATAATTCAAGCTGTGGCCATATCGAGCTGCACTCCAGCAGGATATGTGTAAGGGACGCCTGAGTAAAGAAAGACATTTGGGTCTCTGATAATATTGCCTCCCCCTCTTCCTAGAACCTCCTACAACCACCCAACCCCCCAAACCCCCTGGCAGTAGGTGCGGAGTAGGCAACAACCTCCGAAAGAAGATATCACAGATTTCTTAGAGCTAAACACTAAACACATAAAGTCGTACAGTCCGCTGCATCTAATATTCTAACTTCTAACGCCTTGAACTCGAGTTCGGACCAACAGTCTATTAGGGATTAGGCTTGGGCGATTAAATAGAATTATATGGGGTAGTTAGGTGGCTGGTTATTTGATTAAGGTTCTTGTGCGCTAGAGGCTTGCACGGCTTAGATTTATTAGACAAGGTAGTTATAATGTATAGAAATGAACTAATTTTATTTTGCAAAGTGATTAAGCTGACATGGTTTTGTAGAAATAATTATACATTGAAGGTCTCCGTGGTCGAGGGGCAAAGCAATTCGGGTTCAAATTCCGGCGTGCGCAAGAAAATTTTTTTTTAATATTTTGTATTATTTCACAATTTTTTCATTTTATATAATAAATGGCGTATTAGCAACACGTTCCAGAGTGGAAGATACTATCAGTATCGTCCTGGTGTAAGAACACCATCCAGAATTGAAAAGTTGCTTGAAATAGCTTTAAAAAAATCAGCCTTTTTTTAACGTGTTTGGTGATTAGATCTGAATAGTCAGGTACTTCCCCATCTTGGTTGGTAAAATAACTAAAAGTGAATGGTGGTTGTTTACAAAATGTAAACAAAATGTTAATGACCTCTAATAAAAAAATTTAAAAAACTAATCATTTAAAACAATTAAAAAAAAACAAATCGTTCTAGCCAGAGACATATCACATGCGTGTTCACTGGGCCTCCAGGTAAAACCAGGCTGGTCCTCAGGCACATTAACTGAATTGCCACTTAATCAATTTGGGAGGCGGGAATGAGTACCGCCGCCCCGGGAACCTCTATTGGATCACTAACACCTCTGCCATAGGTCACCCCAAGTGGTTCGCTACGTTAGGTGATTTAGCAGGGGTGCCCGGGTTCATGAGGTGAGGTTTGTCTAGGTCTTGGAGGCGGATGACCAGGACATACTGAACCCCAGATTCCTAGCAACCACTTAAACACTTTTCCTTCCCAGAACTCTCCTCTCCTTCCTTTCCTTAAAAAAAACCCCAGCCTTTCCTTAAAAAGCATCCCCAAAGATGACATAGGCCCTGAGGGAAATAATTTTCCTCAGGGCCTCCTGTATGGAGCTCATGTAAAAAAAAATCGTTCAATTCATTACCAAATTCCATCAACATGTGCCAAAATCAGAACTCGTGTAAAATAAAATTAAATATCTGTGGATATACATAATAATGGATTTTTAAAAATGGGCTGAGTAGCCTTTTCCCATAATTTATGTTTTTTTTATAATGCTTAAGAGCGCTGCCGGTCGCTGCGAACATTTATGAATAGATATTTTAAAAAATCTCTTTTATTTCACTCTCTGACAGTAGTCAGAATCGCGCTATAGATGTGTGAGTGAATGCAGGCCTTGTGTGTGTGGGCTACGCGCTTCACCCGTGTCGAATTATTATTTCTGCCGACCACGCATGTTCCAATCTGCAAATGTGTAGAGACAAGACCGCTCGCAGGGGCGTCCTATTGTAAGCGTCCTATGAATATGCTATTATAGCTACTTATCGTTGTTGCGCGCACAAAATATCCTGTGGGTATTTTAGAATATTAGGATACATAATAAAAAAAAACCGAAAAAAAAAATTGGGGACCCATATTTGTATTTATTTTCATTAATTGTAGAGTTATTTTTGATACCATGTTTGGGTGAAAACAAGTGGGCTTAATATACATTTTTTTATTAAAACCGACAATTTTTTCTTAAATTTTGCATTCAGGATTTTTGTGCGCACTTTTTATGCACATATGATATTTTGTGTAGCAAACGTAGGAAAGGCAACTTGACCTTTCTCATAGGACCCATATCCCTCAGGCCTCGGGCATATTTTTTCATAAGGTCGAAATATTTCCGCTTTGCAATAAAATCCAAATAAATGGAATATTTCTGATAGTATCCGAAAACTAAAAATTGTTTTTGAAAGGCGATGAAATACGCTTTTAAATTTTGAAATCCGAAATAAACCTTTGCTTTTCGAATATAAAAATTTTGAACGCACACATAATTTTTTTTAAAATGACTCATCTTACGTTTTTTCTAACTAAAATTACTGATAACGAAAAAAATAAAAACACGTACATATTTATTACACAAATGTATTGTTAACATTTCCGTCACCTCACTTTTTTATTGTTTCATGTAAAAATAATTAATAGATACAAAATTCCATAAGTTTCATAAACTTTGGTTTTATAAAGGTGTACAATTCCATTATTTTGTGGTTAACTTTTGAATTTGAATATAAAGTTTGATATTTTCTCTTTCTCTTTCGAACACCGTTTAAAACTTATTTCTCAACATAATAGTAAGGGAGACACAAGATCGATATGAGTTGTTCCCAAAGCTAACAAATAGCCGAGGGGGGGGGGGGGGGTTAAATTTGGATTTGTGACCAAAACACCCAAATAAATTGAAAATGTATTTTTTTAGCAAAAGGTAGAGAAAATATCTTGTGCTGATAAATATGTTTTATTTTATTTATTTTTGTTTCAAATTACGAAATATTGGTCTTAAATTTTATTGGGTTCGAACCCGGCATGCGCAAATAAATTTTATTTGATTAATTTGTGTTATTTCACAATTAATTCATTTAAAATAATATATAGTATATTTGCGGCATGTTCCAGAGTGGAAGATACTATTAGTATCGCCCTGGTGTAAGACCACCATTCAGAATTGAAACGTTGCTTGAAAATGGCTTTAGCCGTGTTTAGTGACCAGATCTGAATAGCCAGGTACTTCCCAACCTTCCTCTTCCCCACCTCCTTCCCCTCCTCACTAGCTTCAGCCTCACAACATACCCCAATTGGGGATGCCATAGTCTCACTGGCTCCAGACGGGAGCAGTTGAGATTCTTGTGCGGTATTCACTGTAAAAAAAAAAAAAAAAAAAATGAATTTCGTATGATTTTGGATGCAACTTAATTTTTTGGTAATTTTTTGACAGTTAAATAGAAATATTAAAAAAATATTTTTGCTTTACCTACTGAGTTAATATTGAAGAAAATATATATATTTTAATATTTAATATAGATGTATAATTGTACAGTGGAGTTATATAAATTACATATGGTGTACATACATAGGATACGGTTACATACTAAAATATTGTGCACTTGGGAGAAATTCGAAAAATCTAAATAAAATAGAGGTGAATATAGATTAATAATAAATAGAAAGAATGAGAAAAACAGGTAATTATTTAGTTAATTATTCCTGATGAAGTTTGAGTTTCAGTTTATTGATGTCTTTGGTTTTTTTTATTTCAATGGGAAGGTTGTTGAAAAACTTTATTCCTAAATAGATGTAATTGTTTTGCATTAGTTTGGTATTAAATTTTGGTATTTTGATGTTATCTTCATATCTTTTTGATTTTAGTTTAAAATTTTTTGATGATATTATCTTTGTAAATTTGGGTAATTGCATTTTTCTTGAAGATATTCTCTACTCGAGGCACCGTGAAATCTGCGAAAAGCGTTTCTGTTGGATAAGTGGAGGGTTTCTTTAGGATTACTTTAATGATTAGTTTCTGGATTACTTTGATCGGGGTTAGAATATTGTTGTATGACCCCCCCCCCCCCCCCCCCCCCCATGCAATAATTCCATATTGAATTAATGACTGGATTAGTGCATAGTATACTCTTTTTAGATTGTTGAGATTATTATTATTTTTTTATATGAGCTCCACACAGGAGGCCCTGAGGAAAATAATTTCTCTGAGGGCCTAGGTCATCTTTGGGGATGCTGTGTGTATATTATTAAAAAAACATTTCTTTGGGTAATTTTAATTTATGTGCGACAAATTTGAGTTAAAAAAATAATACGAATTCTTGCACACAAAAAGACTTTTTTTCTCATTTTAATTTTATAGTTTTATATTTTTTTTATATTTCTGTAGTATATAGGGATGTAATTTTATAATTTTATATTTTTTTATATTTCTGTAGTATATGTAGTATATTTTTTTAAATAATTACCATTAATTACAAGTAATGGTCAGAGTTGCCTCTAAAATGGTTAAAAAGATGAATTTTTGAAAAATGGGATATATTTGTCAGATTATTTAGGAAACCGTGGTGAATCAAATGGTGTAAACAAAAAAAAATTTGGTCGAAAACCTCACATGGGATATTTTGTGAATGCAACGACGATATTTTCTCAGGAGTTTTGAGAATAAATATATATATATATATATTTTTTTTTATACGTTATTAATTTATCAAAAAAAACATTCTTGCATCTATTTATTATATACTTGATGTGGAAAATAACATAGTTACTATATTAAGCCAAATAATGTATATGCGGATATACAATTGGATATATGCATAATAATAATTATACCATAATAAAAAGTCATATAGCTTCATATGTGCTAGAGCTACAAAACTACACTACTTGGATGTTTTTGACCACAAATGTTTAAAAAACTGGCGTAAAAGTACTAATGACGTGTAAGCCCATAGAAGGGTTCTCGAGAAACACAGAAATGCATTGAT
The DNA here is from genome assembly GCA_917880885.1 of Limnephilus marmoratus. Classification (NCBI taxonomy): domain Eukaryota; kingdom Metazoa; phylum Arthropoda; class Insecta; order Trichoptera; family Limnephilidae; genus Limnephilus; species Limnephilus marmoratus. The sequence continues at coordinate 10,047,853 of OU862923.1, forward strand.
TGAAATTGCACAAACGAATTGGTTATGGCGACCCAGCTTGAAATGCTGCAAATGGGTCCAATCTTTGTGGCGTCATTTTTAGTTAAATGAGAACAAATAACTTTGTAAAAACAGCTTTATGTAATCAATATTATCAACATATTTCGAAAACAGAGTATTCTCTTCGTCAGGATAAGATTAATATTAAAAGACAAACAAGTATAGGCATATGAGAATTATAGACAAAATATTAAAGGGAGAGGTGATTAATTACTTAAAAATATCACAAAATGCAATTATACATATAAAATGAAATATAAAAATTATTTTTAAGTTAAGTACCCTTATAGTATAGCAAAGTCATTGGAGAAGCTGTGTAGAGGATATTTTTAACGAAAGGAAGGAGAGGAATTTCTGGGTAGGTAAAAGTATGAAATGATGGTGGAGAGAGTCCGGCTGTAGAGATCAAAAGATCTCCCACTTCCAGTTTCTCCCAATCCGGCCCGCCACGCAGTAAGTGGACAAAATCATCCGCCACCAAAACCCATGCAGACCTTACCCGTGAACCCGGGAACCCATGCTCAGTCACCAAACATAGCGGACCACTTGGGGTGACCAAGTGGCGGGGGTGTTGGTATCCAATAAATGGTTCCCGGGGCGATGGTACCTATAACGCCTCCCAAATTAAAAATTTATTATAGTACTTGACATAAACAATTTTAATTTTGCACAATTTTAGTATGAAAGCTCGGTCAGTATTGGTATACCGCGATGAGTCACTGAACAGAAAAAAAAAACGAATAAAAAATATCGATTACTCGGGCAAGGACAACACTAGTCTACCGATAAAATTCGTTACATCACTACTTCGCTTTATATGTATTTGTCAACACCCTCGTTCCCCGGCCCCCCCAGGAGAACTGAGCGAAAGGGACACCTGCACGTCGGGCCGAAAATACCTAAATAAAATCTTCGAAATCGATGTTTTGTATTCCCCATTTTTCTTCTCCAAAACTGGACCGATTTAAAATTTTTTTTTCACTAACTGTATTAAAAGAAAATATTCTATGTCGGTACGTTTTGCTTTTTTTCAAAATACATTGTTTAGTTTGTATACTGAACGTTTTTTGACGGCGTTTAAATTAGGCAATTTTATTCATTTTTGGAAGGTCCTAACTTCTATAAGAAGTAAATTATCAAAAAAAGCAAAACGTACCGACACGCTAGTGGTCGATATCTATATTATGTAAAAAAAAATTTTGCTCTAGGGTCAAAATCCAGAGAGATAAACGGGGAATACGTTTGTATGGAAAAACGCAGCTAGTATTTCCTCTTAATATCTACAATATGCCATATCTATTCATCATATTTAAATAAATAAAAACAAAGAAATTTTATAATCTGAAAAAAGGTATGTACTGTATTTTTTATTTAACCACCACTGTTTTACATACACATATCACGAGTGGAATCCCAAGCAAAGACTTTGTCTATGTGGATTTTTTTGTTATTATCTTGTAATTTGCGTTATTTTTTTTCTACCTGTACTTACGTATCAAACAAAAACTTTGCCTTATAATTTGTGTGTAGTTTTTAAACAAATTAGTTTTTAAACAAATAAGTTTTTAAACAAATTTCTACGTAAATAAACAATTTTCAAATTATCGCAATGTTTTTTCCCTCAAGTTAATTTACATCAAGTAAACAACCGTTCAAATTTCTTGAAATTCTTTGAAACCACTTGGCAAAATATTCTCCCTTATCAGTAGTAGTAGGTAATAAACTTTTTAACATGTACCTATTACGCTACGAAACCCTCCATACGTGTTACTCGGAGTGTTAGGGATGTATATGTCCCCTAAAGGCGCCTGCGCCACAGCCTTCCCAGTACAGTGGTAATTTCATCACGCTATTCTAGCAGTGCAATCAGTAGCCGGCGAGCCTTCCTCGCGACTAGTCACGTGATCCGAAAGCTCCTCACGCGAGATACGTTGAACTAACAACGTATTTTTCACCACGTAATACGGCATGAACTAACTTAATATTGATAGTGCATCGGTGATTGATGTACAGTGGTTCGGTTATCCGGTATTTGAATAATTCAGTAGAATTCTTAGGTGAATTTAGTTTCAGGTACCAGGAATTTTCTTGCGTGATAGAGTAAGCATATTTATGTTTTTCGTAGAATACGTATATTTAAAACATATCGTTTATCATTGCAAAAACTTATTTTTTTGCTGCTCGTCACGTAAGTAAATTCTTCTGATTTTTATATAAGAAAGCTAAATAAGTTATTAATTTCCCAGAAAACACAGCCTTCTTCGAAATCATTTTATAAAATCGTCCGAATTAATGCTGCATTATTTCAACGAATTGCTAACAATATTAAAAGCATTTTATTAAGAATTATATTGTCTGATATTTATTGCTTTGAAACAATTTTTAGAATATTCTCAAAACACTTATTCTTATAAATTGAATGTGATTGAAATACATGATTTTTTAAAAGTCCCACAGTGACAAATATAATCACTATTTTTCATGGCTCTAATAAACGTGCAAATAATCTAATATTTCCATGAATTCTTTTCCCTTATATTGCTAAAGTTTTGGCTATATTATATGTATATCAGAATATGTAGGATAATTGTTTATGCATCTACGCATTTGACTTTGAGTCTAGAGATTACGGGTTCGACTCCCATAACATGTAAATTGCAGGAAAAAGTGTTATACCCACACGAAGTTCATTTACGACGTTCCAAAACAATATTATGTATCTCATGTTTCTAAGGACGTAAAACAACAGGAAGCATTTGTGGTAATCTTATTTTCTTGGTAAAAATTTGTACAAACATATTTACATTATGTCTTCGTTGGAATTCTTAGTATATTAATATCCATAGTAAAGAAATCAACCCCTCTTTTTGTAATTAAAATCATTTTTACTGGGTGGAACGTCAGAAAACCAGATTTTCAAAGTAACGGTTTGAATAACTGTCAACATTTAAAGCAACAATTATAATTGTTCCAATTCTTGGTAGTTTGTTTGGTAATATTTGAAAGACAATAATCAATTTCCTTGATCTTTGAAAAAACATTTAAATTTTGTCTTATTATTCAGAAAATGGTTATTCCTATATATAGCTACGTTCTAGTTAAAATATAATTTCAACCCTCACGAAAAAAAATTCTTAATTATAGAATTATTTAATTTATCCGAAGGTCGTGGTTTCGAACCCGGCGTGCGCAAATGATTTTCATTTGATTAATTTGTGATATTTCACAATTAATTAATTTCAAATAATATATAGTATATTTGCGACATATTCCAGAGTGGAAGATATTCTCGCCCTGGTGTAAGACCACCCACCACTCAGAATTGAAACGTTGCTTGAAATGGCTTTAGCCAAAGATATTTAAATATAATCTTTAGCCGTGTTTGGTGACCAGATCTGAATAGCCAGGTACTTCCCCACCTTCCTCTTCCTCATTTCCTTCCCCTCCTTACTTCTACCTTCAGCCTTATAACATACCCCAATTGGGGATGCCATAGTCTCACTGGATCCAGACGGGAGCAGTTGGTGACTCTTGTGCAGAATTCATATAAAAAAAAAAGAAATTAAAAAAAATTTTATCCATAAAGTATAAAAAAAATAGCACGTAAAATCATTAATTTATATAGAATTTGCAAAAGTGAAGATTTGCAAAAATATTATCCGTAATATCTTTTAGATGCTTATGTTTTTTAAGATTTTCATTAATAATGAAAATCAATAGCTCTTCGAAATGTTTTCTTTTTCCTCACAAAGGTTACATATAATGTTTTTAACACATCTATATACAGATAGGTTTTTAGATTTTCACTTCGCATTTTCGTTATTTGTTTTTGGGGTGTTACGCCGTGTTGCGCTACCTCCTTCTTTAGCTAATGCTATCCGAAACGTTGGCTAAAGAAGGAGGTAGCGCAACACGGCATAACAATCCAAAAACAAATAAATACGGTGTTGCGCTACTTCCTTTATTAGCCAACATCATTACTGTGTCCACAAGCGGTAGTGCAACATGGCATAATACTTGTTGTTGATTAAAAAAATCACCCCTTTCAGAATTTTCTTAATATTTTTTTTTAATGTGGAATAAAATTTATTCTTTAATCTTTTATTTTAACTTTATGAGTAAAACCTCAAATTGTAATATTTAAATAAATGAAGACAATATAAGCGAAACTCAATCGAAAATCTGAAAACAGAAAAATCAGAAAAACATATTGACACCTCTGGGACTCGAACCCAGGACCTCTTGCTTTCCGGGCAAACTGCGCCACCTGTCTTTTTCTGTTTTCAGGTTTTCGAATGAGTTTCGTTTATATTGTCTTCATTTATTTAAATATTACAATTTGAGGTTTTATTCATAAAGTTAAAATAAAAAATAAAATATTCATCCTAGACTTGCAGAAAAGTCGATAGATGTCGCATATTAAATAAAATGGATAAAGATTTATCCAGACACTATCTAGAGAGCATTTAGTTCGGGTTTGAATCTTGCAATCATACATAAAGATAGTTGCCAATAATATATGCGTTAAAGAAAATGAAGATAATGTAGGTGGTTCTTAGTCGAAGTATGGTACAGTTAAACATGACCGAATTTCATATAGACACCGTGGCGCAGTGGTTAGCGCGTTTGCCCGGAAAGCAAGAGGTCCTGGGTTCGAGTCCCAGAGGTGTCAATATGTTTTTCTGATTTTTCTGTTTTCAGATTTTCGATTGAGTTTCGCTTATATTGTCATTTATTTAAATATTCTTTAATCATTGACAGGAATATTAACAACTCTCAATGAAAATATAATGAAAACAGGAAAGACATAAAATAGTGGTCGCAACTGGGATTCGAACCCAGATTCTCTAGTCTTACCGAGACTAGCACTACTATTATTGAGCTACCGATATCTGATTAATTCGGTCATATTCCAATAAGAATAATACATTATTATCATAAATTATTTTACCATGTTTTTTGAAAGGCTGCCATCTTTGTAATTTTATTTTCATTGAGAGTTTTTAATATTATGTTTGATAATTGATTTAATTATTGAGTATTTTATACCACAATGAAAACAATCTTTTGAATTCATTCGGCAAGACAATCACACATATAAACGGCAAATTCGCAGTAATTTACATTTATTGTAGCTTGCCACAATTAGAATAATTTGTAGTATTTAATTAAATGAATACAATATTTCCGAAACTCGATCGAAAATCTGAGAACATAAAAATCTGAAAAAGATACGGCCACATCTGGGAACATCTACATCTAGAACCCAGTACCAACTCTACTGCTTGCATCGGTCGTGGGTTCGAGTCCTAGATGTTACCGTATCTTTTTCAAATTTTTCTGTTCTCAGATTTTCGATTCAGAGTTTCGCTAATATTGTCTTCATTTAATTAAAAATTACAATTTGAGGTTATACTCATGAAGTGAAAAATAAGAATTATTGGTTTTCAATCACATAGTCCAGGTCAGGTTATGTTCGGTTCGGTTAGGTTGGGCTAGAATGGATTGGGTTAGATTAGGTTAATTTACGTTAGTTTAGGTGAGATTAGGTTAGGTTAGGTTGGGCTTGGTTAGGGTGGGTTAGGTGAGGTTAGTTTAGGTTAGGTTATCACTAGAACCCAGTACCAACTCTACTGCTTGCATCGGTCGTGGGTTCGAGTCCTAGATGTTACCGTATCTTTTCAAATTTTTCTGTTCTCAGATTTTCGATTCAGAGTTTCGCTAATATTGTCTTCATTTAATTAAAAATTACAATTTGAGGTTATACTCATGAAGTGAAAAATAAGAATTATTGGTTTTAAATCACGTAGTCTAGGTCGGGTTATGTTAGGTTAGGTTAGGTTGGGCTAGATTGGGTTGGGTTAGGTTAGGTTAATTTACGTTAGTTTAAGTTAGATTAGGTTAGGTTAGGTTGGGCTTGGTTAGGGTGGGTTAGGTGAGGTTAGTTTAGGTTAGGTTATCAAAGTTTTGACGCGACTAGAGCTTTTCATATTAAAACAAAAAAAACTTACTAAAGTTGATAAAGCATACTCGTATCATGCAAATGACTATAGATTGAACAAGGTCGATACTGTCCCAAGTTAATTTGCTATCACCCAGAAAGTGCAGTCCGCTTAATGGATTCCCCAATCTTTAATAAATATTTGAGCACAACAGAGGTGGGAATTCTGTCCTAGTTCTACCGGATTACAAAGAGCTTACAAGTCACATCATAAATTTATTTATATATGTATTTATCAGTCTACAAACCGGAATACAACTGAAATCGAATGGAGAAGAATCCAAAGTGCACTCAAATGTGAAGTGATGGCCAATCTAAACATTCCGCGGTCCGGCATGAGAGGCTGAGTGGCTGAGGGACTGAAGGGAAGGGTGTGGGAGACAGCGTACGGCGATGGAGGGGCTGTAAAATTGCACCAGTGAGATCCATATACCCATTACTAGTGCCCGTGAGACTGTAACGAGACCTCTGACTGGAGTGGACGAGATGGGGGTCTCCCGCAGCGCGTTTTTCCTGTCGGCGCTGATCTTCCTGGTTACTGCGGATGGTAAGAAAAGATATTAAATAATATTTAGCTTTCTTATATTTTATTTTATTATTTGGGTACTTAAATTCAATTCTCATTACACATATATAGTTATCAACAACTATTCTAGTAGCAACAAAGGATGCCTTTTAAAGGCGGATTCATCGAAGCTAATTTTGTCGACATCCGAATTTAATTGTATTTACGTGTGTTGTGATTCAAGCTCAACGAAACGAAAACGAGCGATACTAAAAAGAGACAAACACATACATATATTAAGCCTGTGAGAGAATGAGATAGCAATAAAATATTTATTTAATTCACTGGTACTTGGTTGTAATATAATACTGACAAACCTTTGCAGACATTTTGCTGACCAGGGATCGAATCCTACGAAATCAGAAAAAAAAATATTTTTGTTAAATCAATATCCAATATTCAAACCACTCCAAAATGAACAGGCCAAACACAAAGAAAGCCACATCTAGCGACTCCGAAGAAGAAACCACAAATACTAATAAGATGACCAAATATATAGGTAAAGGTGTACTGGAATTCGACGACAAAAAAAGAAAAAAAACAACCTTCACATTGATAAAAAAAAATGCTTCGTAGTCTCCCCACTCCTGTCTACTTTAGTTTTCTGATGGTTTCACATCTACCGCGTTTGAATTGCACACTCTTATTTTTTTAATCTTTTAAATATATCTTCTACATAAATATATCTAAGCGCATAACTTCCGAAAGAATTTAAATATTTCATTCAAATTTAGGGATTTGATGTGTGCATGCCCGCGAAGGTTTCTATATATAATGGTGAGCTCTGGCATTATGAAATTTGTAAGTACAAAAAATTAAAATAGGTGGCACGCGAGCTGTTTGAAAACTGAATGTACCAGGACTGAATTAATGGAATCCGGAGGGGGAGGGGAACCTGAGAGGGGGACTTGGGAGGGAGGAGGGGAACTAGGAAAGGGGGGTTGCGGAAGGGGAGGAGCGGGCGAGGGGAGTGAGAAGTGGGAAGGCGGAGTGGGAACGCGAGAGGGGAAGGGGACACGGGACCGGAAGGGGAGGTGGAAGGGGAACGGGACAAATGGGAAATTGGGAAGCGGGAATGGGTACCGCCGCCCCGGGAACCTTTATTGGATAACCAACACCTCTGCCATAGGTCACCCCAAGTGGTTCGCTACGTTTGGTGATTTAGCAGGGGTGCCCGGGCTCATGGGGTGAGGTTTGTCTAGGTTTTAGATGCGGATGACCAGGACATACTGAACCCCAGATTCCTACCCACCCCTTAAACCCTTTTTCTTCCCAGAACTCTCCTCTCATTCCTTTCCTTAAAAGATCCTTCACACAGCATTCCCAAAAATGACATAGGCCCTGAGGAAAATTATTTTCCTCAGGGCCTCCTGTGTGGAGCTCATGTAAAAAAAAGGACACGCAGGGAGAAACAATTTATGTATTAGCATACCGGGAACTCGCAATAATAATATAAATGGAGCTACCGATCGACGTAATTTTTTTAAACAGAGATAATTGGAGGACTGGGAAATGATATAGTCTACTTTTTATCCCGGAAAAAACATTTCATTACCTTGGGAAAATTCTTTACACAGTAATTTCCCCCTAATACCATGTAAGCGAAGCCACGGGCAAAAGCTAGTATTTCATGAAAATCAAAATCTAAACATTTTCCGAAATAATATTTTCAAATGTAAGATTTTTTTGGGTTTATTTCAAACATCGAATTTGTTACATTATGTTAAACATGTCGCGTTTTTTTGTAAATTCATTACCTTAACTATGTAGGCGAGAAATTGACGAGTTTACTACACATAATTTACTTGTGAACACATGAACCAGGTCCCTTGATTTGAAATAGGTCCCATCGAAGTATATGCCTTAAACTGCTTCCATAGCGTGTATTTACTTATCACATTTAGTGGATATCTACATTCCTGTTAATTAGGCAAACGCCATAATATCCTTTGCGTTCAATCAGCCCAAAGTTTAAACGGAAACAGTCGACATTTAGTCACATTGTCAATTGACAGAAGATGAGAATTCCAGTTCACATGGATAATAATATTAACTATTTGGAGCATAACAATTGTCACAATTTACACGTACAGTAGATGTTTTCAGTACAGCGCGGATGAAAGAATTCTATCCGGCCATTTGTCATTCACTTATTTTGTTTTTTTATCCACAAAAGGAGGCCTTAAGGAATATAATTCCTCTCAGGAAGACGTTCTTGGAAGGAAAAATGTATGAGCAGTGGGTCAGAATCTTCGGGTCAGTGTGTCCAGGAGCAACGGACGTATGAATCCAACCTTCCCACTGTGGTGCAAGGCGATGATCCGAGAATGTCCTGCTGGAGAGATCAAAAGGTTTCCCTCAATCAGTCACTCGTGATCCGAACTGCCACGCTGTAGGTGGGCAGTCGTACCCGCCGCCAAGATCCGAACAAACCTTACCACTTAGACCAGGGCATTCCTGATAGGTCACCTATTATAGCAAACCACTTTGGGTGACCTGTGGCAGAAGTTTTGATTATCTAATAGATGGTTAACGTTAATCAACGGTGGTACCCATACCCGCCTCCAAATCTGTGATATACTCGTATGTTAAACAGTAACACACATTCAACATACAGTCCCCCGTATTATTTAGTTGCTTTAATTCCCCGGTGCCCTTCCGCCCTTCCTCCGGTGACTCGATGCTCACTTTTATCCCTAGGGTCTTTAGGTCTTTCCCCCTTTAATTCCAACACTTTCTTCGAGGGCGTGCCGGGAAGCCGGCTTAGGGGCGTAGACACCGAGTCCCGCTTGCGACTGGACTGATGGCTCCGCTTATCCTCGGCGCCGGATGACTGCAACTCAGTTGCTTTGGTTAAGTCGTACAATCTCATCATAATATGTAATATTTTTTTATTCTATTAACTTTTCCTCTTTTATATTAATAAACTTTTATTTCAGCTATATTCAATGGCGGAGATGAGACGTGATACTGTGAAATAAATCACTTACAACATGTACGCACTCGCATACTGCCTGCTAACAATTATGCCCGGGGTCTAGAGTCATTTTAAAAATAATAGCTTCTTTATAAACAAAAATTAGAGTCCTGACGTGTACGGTGAAGGAGGAAACCATTTGTTTCCTTAGAACGCCATGGGAAAATGGTGGGCAACCTCCAATTGCCATAATTCCATTGGCTTCATAGAGCTATAGATCTCTTGTTACAAATAATATTAAAATTATAATAAATTGCCAATGAACCGAAAAGTTTATTAATTTTCATTTCAGCGGTGACCCTTTTCCTTCATTATATATGTTCTTTTGAATATTTGGTCACAAAATACGGCTAAAGCCATTTCAAGCAACGTTTCAATTCTGAATGGTGGTTCGGTGATCCCGCGACCTTCGGATTGCGAGTCAAGAGTCTTAACCCTCGAAAGGGAGTCCGTGACAGAATAATGGATATTTTTGGTAGCTCTTTAGGGACACCAATATTTTGAAATTAGAAGTAACATATGATTCATGCTTATTTCGCCATTATATGCTCTTGAGGTACATTTTATTTATTAAATTTAAAAGAAATGTTTAATTCTAACAACTACCGCCATCCATGAAACAGTTTCGAAAACACTATTCGAGAATCTCGCCTATTTATATTATTTTTTTGGTGAATAGCAGTATTCGCCCCATTTTACAAGTTTATGGACCTCTTTGCATAATTTAGTGTGCATGTTTAGCGTTACTAGGTTAGTTCTGTAAGCATGCATTTATCAAAAACTTTTCAATTTAGTCATGGCGTAGTGGAAGCTCCTCTTGAACGTTATACTTTTGGTAATTATTGTATATTGTAATATATTATTCTGCTTATTAAATTAAATAAATTTATATTATAACGGTAAACTTAAAATAATTCACAATTTGGTCGTTCGTAGATGGCGGTAATTTAAGTAGGTACTTTAATTTTAGAAACAAACCATTTTTGCAAGTTATGCTGTAAAATTTTAAGATGAAATTATTTGTTTGCGACCGTAAGTAGGCAATATGTATAAGACAAAATAGTTATGTTCGGATTGAAAACACAAAGAAACGAAAAAAAATAGTGGCTGTAATTTACACGCGATTGAAATGAAACTAGAAAGTCGCTAGATGTCGCTTTCTTTTGCGTGTTTATTTTAAAGTATTTTGAGGATTGGAAATTGATTTACAAAAATAAAAATGTTTATTTTTTTGGATTTCGTAGGACTCGAACTCGAACCTCGAATTTCAAATCACTCTAACAGCCCTAAAGAAGTTTCACGTCAATAAATAAAAAACTATTTCATGAAAGGCATACGAATTATTTCGAGAAAGGCTTACACATACAATATTGGACTGAATCACCGATACAATATTGTATTTGTGTGCCTTTTTTGAAAGAATTGAGCTACTTAATAGACAAAACTATTTTTTCATATTCAAATTGCGTGTGTTTTGGGGCAGACAATTAATTCATCTTAATGTTTTAAAGCAGCGGTTTTCAAACTGTGGTACTTTGTTCAATTATTATGCATGAAAAATTTCAGGTTAACAATGCCCGAAGTAGTGTTACACTCAGTTTAAAATTGAATTAATTGTATTTGAGTGACTTGATTATTAAATTCATGTAATAATGAGATTACTAAAAAATTACAAACGAAATATGTCTTTCATTACACGTGTACACAAGATAGAAAGAGTGTACGGAGCACAACAATTTTGTGGAAACAGTGAAGGGGTACTCAGTCTCGAAATGGTTGACAACCACTGTTTTAAAGCATAACTTGCAAAAAAATGTTTTTTTCTTAAAATAATTAAACTAGCGCTACCTCCGAAAGAGTAGATTTTGAATTTCTTAAGAATCACCTTAAATGAAAAAACACACCTTGTAATACATCACTTTCATTGAATTATTATATGACAGTCAACCACGGTTCGCTTTTGTCAGGGTTTATAATATATTATCTTATTTATTATGTTAAATAAGTTATTATACATGGGCTATAATTATGTGCACTATTGAAAAACACATGAAAAAAATACACGTTGAATTTATATAAACGATTATGGATTAGAACAAAAATATGCTGGAAAATCATTTCGTAAAAATAATTTCGTCGAAATGGCCGCCATCTCGCCGCAGGCACTCCTCAAACCTGGCCCTTAGATTTTCGAAAACTTTTCGACGCAAGGCTCGGGGTTGTTGACCATTTATTGACGGATGTTCTCCTTTAATTGGTTTATTTACGTAGACTCAACTTTTTTAAAATAAACTCGGGCTGCGGGGAGGCCATGGAGTATCTCCTCTGCACGAGGTTGACATATTAGGGAAAATTTCTTTAACCGCGCTTATACTTTCTTATGAAGTAGTAGGTTGCGCCATCTTGCTGCTTCGATGTCCTATTGTTGTAACCAACGAACTACTACAACTGTGGTTGAAAAAATTCTATCGCCAGAGCATCCGAAAGCTTGCGCGTTGAAATATTCGAATCGTCTCGTGCAGACATGTTTACATGCGCCACGTTCACTTCGCTCCTCCTGCTCCATGGCCGCCTTGTTTGTTTTCGATTCGTTTTTAACCCACGATTTAATTAATTAACACTGAGCACTAATTGAAACTCTGTAATTGGTGATGCAAACGAAATAAGCGTACTGCGACGTAAGAATTATGGTTTTTGTAAAAATGTTTTACCCAGAAAGCGCGTTGCTCTCCCGAAAAGCGATCCATTGTGACAAAATTTCCAAGAAGCGAGGAGCAGCTCATAAGAGGCTCCGCTCTCCTTTCCCATTCGGTATCCCCGCTTGCACGACTACAAAAGTGCGAAACTTTATGGCCTATCCTTAAATAACTACTTATTGCATGAGTTAATATAACATAAGTCACGATTTTTTTATGTGAACACCTCACAAGAGTCCCAGCTGCTCCCGTTTGGAGCCAGTGAGACTATAGCATCCCCAATTGGGGAATGTTGTGAGTTGTGAGGCTGAAGTAGTGGGGAGGGGAAGGAAATGGGGAACAGGAAAGTGGGGAACTTATGAACTTGATATGAGCGAAACCTGGCTGGATGTCATTTATTAATTCAGTAAAATTGATGTATCGCAAAGTGTATTTTTTTCATTTAATAGAAAATGTCATATCCCAAAATATTTGCTTCTTTGAAAAAAATCAATGGATTTACATTCATGTCATTCTTCAATGAAACATCTTCACAATATTCCTTGGAAAAGGAATTTAAAAAATGGGGGAAATGTATATGAAGCGAAAGGTAAATTGAAAATTCAGATTTAGTCACCAAACAACATTTTGATTCTTAATGTAGCATCAATGCGTTACTAAGGGTATATTTTACCTTGTTACGAGGAGTATACGAAAAATAATTTGAAATCTACATGAGAAAAATCAAATAAATTAATTATACTATTTTCCCAAACGCGTCCGCCATCTTTAAACCAGAGCTAGTGAATTTATCACTCTGATATGAAGGTGATGAGAATTAGAGTTTACAAATCCCGTATGTTTTTCGAATCCCGCGGGATAGAATTTAGATATCCCGCGGGATTTGCGGAATTTTTTATTTATTTATTTATTTATTATTTAAACGCCCGTACATAGGGCTATTACATACATAATACAAGTGTATCGAACATTTACAAACATTATATATATAGAATAACATACAGTACATACATACGATGCATATTAGTACAACAAATATTTATCATTTTACAAACATATCAGTTACATAAATAACTAATTATTTTTGCTTTGATGCAAGACGGTGAGGTATTGAAAATATTGAAAAAGTCTGTATACTTATTGGCAGTTCGGTGAAAACTCACTAGCGGTGAATGATAGGAATAGTTATTAAGGTGTATTAAAATGAAATAATGCCAAATTTTTCGAATTATTTAAAAATTATTTGTTATAAATTATCTTTGATTATATTACATTATAAAAAAATAAATTGAGAAGGTGACATAATAATTAGTATTTTCAAAAGAAAAAAAATCAAAGTCATTTGAGAGCGATATCTTTCTTAATAGTAGGTTTACAAATATTTAAAAAAAACACACTGCAAACGCAGGTACAAAGTATTTAAAGAGGTTTTTGATGAAAAATAAGATCGAAAAAATCAATTGCTTGGAGAGTGGAACTTTGCCCAAAAGACCAGCAGCAGAAAAAACTTTCTCTTCTTTTGCACTTGTTAATAGGACCGTCATAAAGAAGGTGTGTGCTAACTGAAAGATCTCCCTCCAATACCTCTATTCTCAAAAAGGGGCGTTTCTTTTTCTTCAAAATCGTTTCCAGATTTGAAGTTTCCGAGCTTGAGATGCGGCCCCATCCTCTCTTCCTAACATCCTGTTCATCTTCTCATTCATTTCCAAAGATTGACCACCACTTATTTCATTCAAACTCTGCTCATTTGTATCTTTTGACCTCATTAACAGTCTTTTAACTTCTTTCCTGATAGTAGCTTATGACATCATTGAAAACGGTATCAGTAATCGTCATTAGTTTGTTCATACTTTCTACTGATTTTTTTGTGTAAATTTAATATTTTTTACGCGGGATCAAATTTTGCTAATATCGCGCGAAATGGCGGGATTTAGGATTGTGGGATTGCGGAAATGAGGAAGTGCGGGATTGCAGGATTGCGGGATTGCGAGACTGTCGGATTGCGGGATTGCGAGATTGCGAACCCTAATGATGTGAGTTTGTCAAGCGTTAATCTGAACTTGCAGTAAGTCAGAAATTAAGGCACTCAGAAAGTTCTTAGCGGAAGTTTTAGTTAGTGATATCCGTGTGTTTACTTCATTATGACTTAATTTGCTCAGCGAGTGCAATTGGGTAATAGCTTATTTCAAGGAACTGTTAAAAGTTATATCGCCGCTGTACTGAACATTTACTGCCAGTTTATATGACATCACTATAAACTCATCTCAGCTTTACTGCTAGTGATAATGACGACAATAAAACTTTTAAAACTATAATGTCCACTATGTCCAATCTCAGGGGCTTTTCATGCGGTATTTTTTTTAATCGATTCCCATGTTAAAACCATACCGGGACCCATATGAAAGATCTTTGCATTAGATGAACGTTATTTTATCTGAAACCAATGAGACTATGGCATCCCCAATTGGGACTCCGCCTTCCCTTTCCTCACTCCCCTCGCCCGCTTCCCCGTCCCGCAAATCCCCCTCCCGAGTTCCCCTCCCAACCCCTCCTCCCGCAAACCCCCTTCCTAGTTTCCCTCCTGACTATTGTGTTCCCCTCCCCCCTCTAGGGTTCCCCTCCCCATTAGTTCAGCCCCGGTACATTCTTTTTTCAAACAGCTCGCGTGCCACCTATTGCAATTTTTTAATACAAATTTCATAATGCCAGAGCTCACTATTATACATAGAAACCTTTGCGGGCATGCATGCACACACCTATCCCCAAAGTTTGAATGAAATATTTTAAGTCGTTCGGAAGTTATGCGCGTACATACATTTAAGCGATTCATGGATATATTTATTTTGAAATACAATTTATTTTTTTACATGAGCACCACACAGGAGGCCCTGAGCAAAATAATTTCCTTCAGGGCCTATTACACCTTTGGGGATGCTGTGTGGAGGGTTTTTTTAGGAAAGGGAGGAGAGGAGAGTTCTGGGAAGGAAAAAGGTTTAAGGGGTGGGTAGGACTCTGGGGTTCAGTGTGTCCTGATCATCCGCCTTCAAGACCTAGACCAACCTCACCCCATGAACCCGGGCACCCCTCTTAAATCACCAAACGTAGCGAACCACTTGGGGTGACCTATGGCAGAGGTGTTGGTTATCCGATAAAGGTTCCCGGGGCGGCGGTACCCATTCCCAAAAATTTTTCTCCTTTCTTCCATTAAAAAGAGTCTCTGTACAGCATCCCCAAAGATGACATAGATCCTGAAGGATATTGTTTACTCAGGGCCTCCTGATGTGTAATGTAAAAAAAATCATAGTGTGCAATTCACACGCGGTAGAAGTGAAACCTTCAGAAAACTTAAGTAGACAAGAGTGGGGAGACTACGAAGCACCGCACAAAGAGGAAACCGATTATCCCATCTCACGCAGGCTAAATCCTATAGATTTAATATGTGTTTGTCCCTTTATAGTGTCGCTTTTCGTTCCATCGAGTTCCAAATCACAACGCCTGTAAAGAAGTTTCAAGTCTTGTTTGAGATAACTTGCTCAAATTCAGAGTTGAATTTTTAAATTTTTAGTTATCAGACGGTTTTGCTTGAGTCTCAGAACTATACCTTTAAGATCCTTTTTTCTCATGACACAATAATTTGACATGTTCTACGTGACATTTTTTTGTTAAGGATATTTCAAAACTCCATAGCTCTTAATATAAATGATATTTGTACCTAACTAAGTCATCGTTCCCTTGGGCACTGATGAGCAAACTATTTGAAAATAGCGCCGAACGCCAAAACCGCTTTCACTCGAAAACATAACGGAAAATAACAAAATCTGAAAAAAATGTTTAATTTAATCTATTTAGCTGCGTAGGTACTTTGAAAATCGACTCTAACTGCTGAAAACGAAAGCCCTAAATAATATTTATAAATTTATTAATTTAATTCAACCTTCCGAGAGAAATTTAAATATCGTGTTGCCCTTTTTAACTTTTTTCACAGTAAAACTTTTGGTTACGCATTGCAATATGTTGTTTGTTCGTAAATTTAAATAAATATATATCACAAATATGGTACTTACTCACTCCTTGGAATTAACAGTCCACCTAAATGGATTGTTTTTTAAAAATAGAATCAAAAAAAAAGAAAATAACTGACACTGTCTGTTTCTTGGAAAATTTTAATTGTGAAAAACTAAGAGTTTGTGTATTGATTGACAAATTTCATCTCTTGTAAAAACTTATGAGTCACCCAAGGATTGCATTGACTGCATTTAATTGTTGATTGGATGACATTAAGGAGGCCTCCACACTTCAAGATCTACAAAAACAAGGTTGGTGGATTTGTTGTTTTCCCTGGAGTTTTTTTTGTGCCATTTGTGATATATTTGTTCGCAAGTAGAGTTTTTTCATAATCATAATTTCTTGGGTATTAAGCTCAGAGGGTCTGGGGTTATTTACACACCTCCTCCACACACCGGCTCGCATATTATAATGCAACTTTTATTTACAAAAATATTTAAAATGTGAATATAATAAATCATATATTAAGGTTGTGAGAAAATAAACAGAAATAAGTTTACGAAGGTTAATTTATGATTGATTTCTGATCCCATCAAGAATAATATTTTCTTTGAATTTTGATAAAACCTTTGTTGTTTTTAATAATAATTGTCAAAATTTGCGAAATTATTCTGTTAATAATCAACACGATCGGGAATCTAAAGGAATTTTTTGAGAAATTTATAATAAGCTTAACAAGTTTGTAGAAAATATTATTGCTTACCTTGTACTAGCTTTACTGACAGGATTTATCGGGAAATTGTTCATTTTAATATAGCGTTTCCTAGTATTTCACTGAAAACGCAAATGCTGATTTAATTTGTAATCAAGTTTCAATAATTTTGCAAATACTTTTTTTAATGAAGTGAAAACTTATTTAGCGCCGTTGTGATTTGGAATTCGGATGAAACGGAAATGACGCATACAGCACCTGCGAAGCATTAAACTCCTGTCAATGCTTCACACTTTGGACCTCCGTTTATGAAGATACTTCCACTCTACGTAATTGTGATGAAACCACAAGTACCCTGCTGATATACCTGATACCACGTTTTAATGCCAGTCTCCGTACACGGCGCTACCCGAAATATAATGAACTTGATCATTTTTTACGTGCAGCCACGTGCAGCCGTGGAGTTAACACGCTATCAAGCGATGGCATATGACTTTTTTTCCAATCCATGCCGTCTCCACTAAATCCTTTCTTACATATTCTGGTAAAGTAATTCTGGTAAACACGCATTTTTTCCACTTCCAGAACAAATCTAACATTACTTCCATGCTCCGACACTATTTCTGTCAAACGTCAAACGAATAATTATCATTTTTGTTTTGAAGAGTTTTAATTATCCATGTACATTTATTACTTTAATTTTAAATTTTCGCGACCGGTTTCGACACGTCTGCATCACTAACGAGCAAACTTAAAACAAACTTAAAGTTTTAAGTTTGCTCTTTAATGATACAGACACGTGTCGAAACCGGTCGCAAAAATTTAAAATTAAAGTTACAAATGTACATGGATAATTAAAACTCTTCAAAACAAAAATGTCTAGAAATTGTTACATAGTTAATGCCGAAGAAATACAAAGAATAATTATCAGATACAAACGACGCGTCGCGTGCGACCAGCGCCGTTGGTATCGTGATACTGATCGGAAACCGACAGACGTCGCATAGCGCCGTGTACGGGCACCAGCAAAATCGTAATGGCGGTTCTTACGATGGGCGTGTATGATACGCCCACGAGGATCGAGTAGCTTGTAAGTATCTCCGTGAACGAAGGCACTACTTCCTGTCACATTTCGCCACTCATCAAACTGCTTCACGTTGCGACGGATAACGTTATGAGAGCTCTGTCTCGTTTGTTACCAGGCTGCCAAAATACTAAATGCTACCAAATTAAAAATAGATGTTTTATTAAAGGTTACATCAAAATCACTTCTTCAACTTCAAATGGGATTAAAAAATATTTTAATGCCAATAAAATTCTACGAAGAAGGAATCATCGTATTAATCTTTCATGCTGGAAGCTATAAAAATATGAAACCCTACTTCTCCTATTTTGATAAGAAAATGTGAAGAAATATTTGTTTTCAATGTTCAAGCCCTGTTCTTTTTGTGATAAATACATGAAAAAAATAACAGGCTATATTTTTTTAGGGATCCGGAACATTCACTGCCCACAATTCGCTGCGTAAAATTCACCGCGTAATTTTTCCCACAATATTCATCGCGGGAGAAATTATTCTCCATTATTTGGAAGTGTTAGGTTATATTAGGTTTGGTTTGGTTGGCTTAGAATACGTTAAGTTAGGTAGATAGGAAGATTAAAAAAAGATTTTCCATTATTTGGAAGTGATTCAAGTTTATGTTATGTTAAGTTGGGTTAGGTTAGGTTGCAGTTTTTATTGAATAACTTGTTAAAATATAAGCAGTCCATAGTACCACTAAGATATTTTATTTTATCTATTCTGTTGCATCTGGCGAACTTCCCACTGTGAACTTTGAGCTATGAATATTGAATATTCCCTGCGGTGATAATTCGTAGAACCATCTTTGCCAATTTGTAATTTATCAAATTTAATAATGGTAACATCTGAGAGACGTTAAGTATAACAGCCATTAACAACGGCTATTCATTTAGAAACATGTTCCAATTTTCGTTAAAGAAAAACAAACGACTGTAAGGTGAAAATCATTGTATTTTTTAATCGGCAGAACAATATAACGCATGACTGAGGTCGGAGAATTTAAGGTGTGATTATACGAACGCTTTGTAAAACGCACAAAAATAAGAGGTTCATCTTTACTTTTTATTAGGTCACTAAATATTTAACCTCACAAAGTTTTTATATATTAGGTCCTTAAATATGAAATTGGCGTTTTGTATGGGAGGAACATGAAATCGATTTTTATTTAAATATAATATATTTATTTAATCAAAGTATGTACCATTGCTATCTATGCACTTTTGCCATCTCATATGTATCTCATCGATCCCTTTACTAAAAAAACATTCGGACGGGAATCAATAAAATCTTTGAAGGCGGTTTGGACTGCCCCATCGGAGTTGAATTTTTTGAAGTTATCCAAAAAAATGGTAATCTGTTGGGGCAAGGTCCGGAGAGTACGGTGGATGTCTTAGACATTCCAATTGAAGCTCCTCTAATTTGGTAATCGTCTGTTTTGCATTGTGTGGTCTAGCGTTCTAACGCGCGTTTGTTGATTTGCTTCACTCAATTCGTGAGGTACCTACCCACCTTTCAAGCTTTTTCACCTTCCCAATTTGCTTCAAGTGGATTAAAACAGTTTTATCACTAATACCGCAGCCTGCAGCTAACTCGGACGTGGTTCGCGATGGATCCGCTTCCACAATAGCCTTCAATTCTTCATTATCAACTTTGGTCTCCGGCCGTCCACGGGGCTTGTTCTGCAGGTCGAAATTTCCAGAACGAAAACGTTGGAACCAAAAACGCACTGTGTTTTCTTTTGCGGCACCGTCGCCATACATATCATTAATCCTTTGAGCCGTTTCTGCAGCACTGGTGCCACGGTGGAACTCGTACTCGTAAATAACGCGATATTTCAAGTTTTCCATTTTGTAAACTAAGTGACGCAAAGAAAAAAAACAATTAAGGAAAAAACAAATGAATTATAATTTTCGAAACACAAATACATGAGTAAATAGCTGTATAAATTTGAATTTGGAATTCCTAACCAAAGAAAAGTTATTTGAGATCAAAGTTGCCAGTACGGCAAAACGCCAATTTCATATGTAAGGACCTTATATTATAACCACTGGATCGACAGCGCAATTTAACTTTTTCTCCGATTACTAGAGATTTTTTGGTGATCATTTTGAATATTTTACGCCCACATTAAAAAAATCATACCTCCGAATTTTAATACCGAGATATACAAACTGATTGTAGTTCTATAGAGCCAATAAATTTACCTATCTTTTGACGATTATCACACATTTGTAGGATTTGTAAAAAAATATTACAAAATCGTAAACTTCTACTTAATTTCTTACAAATAAGAAAAAATTGCCAAAATTTGCAGCAAAGCGATCCGAGGTATTATGAAAAGTGCCATATTGTGGCAAAAAGCGCTCCACGGGTTAAACTTACATAGATGTTGTTTTTAATCGAAACTTCAATGGACGTAAATAACATTGTAAGCTATTTCAGTAAACATATCCGAGTTACGTATTATAGGAATGACTCATGAAAAAAGGCATTCTGACCAAATAACTTTCGAATTCTTAACACGGTTGAATTCGGAATCTAGAACTGGAAAAAAATATTGACCCGGACACCAAATACAATATTTAGCAGTTTTAGCTCACATCAAAACAAGCAAAGCAATACGAGCCGTCAAACGTTGTTTCAACAAAATTGTAGAGTTGATCTTACATAATTCAAAATCAACTTCAATTAAACTCGCTACAAACTCAAAGTCTGAGCTTTGGCGTGGTTTTGAGTTATAAAGCTAGGTAACTTGACGTTTTGACATTTCGACAGTAATTTATCATCTTTCTCAATAGTTTTTTTTAGTTATTAAATCAATTTCAAAATCGTTATGACGCCCTCCTTGGTCGACAGGTAAGGCTTTTTCGAATCCCGGCGTTCGTAAGTAACTTAAATTTTATTTGATTAATTTGTTGATTAATTTGTTGATTAATTTAAAATAAGTACCTAAGTCAAGATCAGATCGGCGTTTATGTGTGACGCGAACTTTACTAATCGCAGTATCCTCATTTCCTAAAAATTGAAATAAGAGTGTGTAATTCACACGCGATAGAAGTGATACTAGAAAGTCGCTAGATGTCGCTTTATTTTGCTTGTTTATTTTAAAGTGGTTTGAAGATTGGATATTGATTTACAAAAACAAAAATGTTTACTTTTTTGGATTTCGTAGGATTCGAACCTCCGTCCGCTGAGATTTTCGACGCACTATACCGCTACGCTACGGGACGCGCGGCGAGGCGCGAATTTACCGGATTATATTCCGACGATCCGTAAAAAAACAAAGCGGTCAATGAGTGCAAGCCTATCGTCGTTTCCGTTTTATATATCAACCAATAGGAGCCTTGAGCGCAGTTTGATGCTTCGCAGATTCCCTAGTGCGTCATTTCCGTTTCATTCGAATTTCAAATCACTCTAACGGGGCTAAAGAAGTTTCACTTCAAAATGTGTCCCAGCTTACGTTTTAAGTCTTGTCATCTTTGTTTTATCATAACTCATAACATGATTGAAAAGAGTTGGAATAAGGAGTTGTTAACTTGTGCCCTTCAAATACTAAGGTTCTATCTGCCATTGATATGAAACTGAGATATTGACGTACAAAGTTTGAATTCCGAATAAATAACTAATGACGAGTAGTTTCACAGAATTACAGTAAGATATAATAACGATAAGTTACGATAAAAAAATACATACATGATATAAAAATACAAATAACAAAAATTTTAAAGTAAGGTGATCAGAGGTTTACAAAATTGCAACATTAACCATGTCTAATAAAACGTAAGTATTAGTTTCGCAAAGTGGCAAACCGCTACATCGATGGTACCTCCAGTACCTCTGCAAGTTGCAGGGGTTCAGAACTCCAATTTGGATTTTAATATTATAGTGAAAATTAAATAATTTTTTTTTAAATATAACTAAATAATACTACAGGTTATGATGGTTTATAATACATATTACAGTGATTTTACTAAGGCATTACATTTTATTACATTAATAGGATAGGTAGAGATAGTTTAGCAAATTTGTCGATGAACGAGTAGTTTATTAAATTTACCAAAGAATTCCTTAGTGAGTACTTGTATCACGGATAAATGATTTCATTATTTCATTTTTAAATTGTGTCAGTGACATATTCCATACATCTATGTGCGAATACATATTGCCCAAGTGTTGGATTCTGTGTAGTGGTATATTGAATTGTGCCCTGGTCGTAGTATTACCACAGTAAAATGGTAGTACTGACCTTGTGTTTCTCGCCGGCACATTAAAATTTATGAGCGCCAAGAATTCAGGGCTGTCAATTGTATTACGTAAGATTTTAAATAAAAAAACTAGATCGAACATATTTCTTCTATCACTCAAGTTTAATAGATTAGATAATCGCAATAGATAAGTGTAGTTCAATTGTTCTTTTGGTATGTTTAGTTTATAATTTAAAAAGCTTAGGAATTTTTTTTGTATTCTTTCTATTGTTTGAGAATGCACGTCATAATGAGGAGACCATACAGTTGAGTTAACCCATTCTTGAAATTTCTAAAAAAAGTCAAAATATATTCGATTTTTTTGAATTATTAAAACATTCTTATAAAAAGTACATGGCATTTAGGGGAAACAATTAAGAAGAAAAAACAAAGATCTATTTGTTTTTTTCTTCTTAATTATTTGAGTACGATTATTTTACAATAAAAGCATATAAATTTGTTACAGACCACTTTAATTTTATTAAAATAAATATAAAAACATTAACATTAACAAAGATCTATTTGTTTTTTTCTTCTTAATTATTTGAATACGATTATTTTACAATAAAAGCATATAAATTTTGTTAAGAAATTAAAGTTGATATTTAGTTTATGTGACAATAAATATATTAAAATAATATCCCAATTTTCGGTGGGTATATTTAAATTATTCAACGATTTTAAATGTAATTCGGATTCATCAATAAGATTCCTTAATGCTGTGGAATTTTCAAATTTTATTTCAGGCAATTTGAATAATGCTTCCACGTGCTTATGTATAATAAATTTTGTATTTTGGTATCGGCTGGTCAACATTTCCCAGGCCGTGTAATAATTGTCTTGGTGATTTGGCAATGATATCAATAATTTAGCCGCGTCACCTTCCAGGCATGATCGCAGATAATACAACTTTTGAATAATTTCTAAGGATGGGTTATTTTCAACCAGAGCTACAAAAGTATCTCTAAAATTTAACCACTTTTCATAGGAGCCGTCGAATTTAGGCAACTCTAAAATAGGCAATCTAATATTGTGTGAAATTGCATTCGGAACCTTAATTAACAATTTATCTTTAGCCTTGGCAACAAGACTATAGTAGGAATTTTCAAATGCTTGCCTTTCCAATGGTTTAGCCAATTCGTCCGCTGAAAGCGCTTCAATTTGATCTTGGATTATATCGAAAGAATCTAAAATTGGTTCGAGTTTCTTTAACCTGACTTCAATTTCAGATTGCGACAAATTATTTCCTTGGATGTATTCGTTGAATCGAGTTAATTTAGCTTTACAGATTCCCCTCTGGGCCACTAATGTTTTGAGATCCATTTTTTAAATATCAAAAATAAGGTACTCACAGAACACAAACGTTAAATTATAATCACTTGTAATTAATCACTACACGTGCACTGCCCTTGATCACAGAATTTTACTTATTAACCGATAAACAATGAATTTTAACCATGAAATGAATCTTATCTCGCAAAATGCCACAGCCCGTTAGCTGTCAAAATTAAGAATAATATTATTTGTTATTTGTTCCTACCGCGCATGCGTTAGGCCTACGGCTGCGTTTAAACAACCGCCTCGCGGTAAAATTCGAATTTTTAACTTACCGATTTTCAAATAATCATTCGTAATTAATCATTTATGAAGTTTAAAATACTTTCTCAGTATTCTAAAACTTCTTTTTACATTGATGTAACAATTTTTATCGATTACTACAATGTTGCTGTTGGGTATGAAATCAATTTAACACCACAGCAATAATCAGCCCGTTTTTTTTAAATAAATTTAAAACAAACAAAGAAATACGGTTATGTACTCCATCAATCATGCTCTCCTGCCTGGGAAAATAAGGTATATAGGAATGGGAATTGGTCACTTGCCCTTTTCTCTGAAGATCTCTCTTGATGAATGTTGAAGATGCTGGTTCTTTTATCACTCGCGATTCAATCGTTAATCCGGCTCGAAGGACCAAATGTTAGGGTTTTGATTCGATTAATCAAATAATGTAAGTTTTTAGGTCTTCAAAAACTTCAACAAGAAATTCAAGGTAGATACAAAATTAATTTATTGGCAATAATGTACAACAATTCCAATCCAAATAAATTATTAAATCCCCCCAACGGACTGATAATCTAACGTTTCCTTTTAAAGGCAAACTAATGCAGAAAGAGGTAGAAAATAATGAATTCATCCTATTTATAAATTTACAACAGGGTCCATTTGGGAGGGAAGACTATAGCCAACCCTGACATCTATGTGTAAATCCTCGAACCACAACTATGCCTGACCTCTTTGTTAAAAGCGGAGAAACATTTCAACCCTTGCTCAACTAAATATCAACTTTAATTTCTTAACATATACTCCCCCCGAAAAAGGGAACGGAGGTCACTTTTTCTAAAATATCAAAACAAAATAAGGATAAAAAATCAAACACCTAAATATAAACATATGCTAAAATCAATTTGGAAGAAACAAAAAATAATAATAATTTAACTTTAACTAAACCATAAAAATTTCCAAATAAAAACTATCCTATTTCTAAGAACTATTAATAATAATCTAATTATTAATAAACATTATAACTTCATTTAAAAACAAAAATTTATAATTTTAACAATAAAAAATAAATAAATAGCAATCTTGAGATTTTGACGTGCGAAGCTCCTTGGTCTTCCTTCTAGGTTTGAATGTTCGGATATGGTTCCATCTTGAATCTTGAAGTGTGTAGAAAAATTGATATTTAAATTTGAATTTTAAGCCTCTTGCTGTTTTTGATTTAAATTAAATTTGTAGTTTTGCTTTAAATTAATTATTTAAATCTTGATTTATATCTTGAAACATTGTTTTTTTTTTTTTAAAATAACTTTTTTAGAAAATAAATTTTCACTGCCACTTGGTTTTACTTGCGGGAAGTTTATTAGATTTCTGCGTCGAGTTTTTTCTTGTGGAACCTTCAATTATTTTCTTCATCAGTTTTTGTATGAACATCATTTGCGTCGGGTCCGTTGTCTTCTATTGGTAGCAGACATAATTTTGAAATGGCCCTCTGGATTATGCCCTTCGAAGTGATGATGGTCGCCACGCGAACTCGTCCATCAGCGCCAGGATGTACGGCGCTCACCCGTCCCAGCCTCCAGTAGCAAGAAGGGACGTTGTCCTCCTTCAGTATTACCATGTCGCCAGGCTGTAACTGTCCTTGACTCCTGTTAGTCCATTTGTTCCTGGTTTGTAGCTCTGCCAGGTACTCCTTCCGCCACCTCGACCAAAACATTTGAACAATTTGTATTAGTTTTTGGTAATTATTTAATCGATTGAACGTGATATGTTCCAAATTTTGCTCTGGAATCGCTGCCATACTAGTTCCTATGAGAAAGTGACCAGGGGTCAAGGGATTAAGGTCATAAGGGTCATTTGATAAGGGAGTCAGTGGCCTGGAGTTTAAGCAAGATTCAATTTGACATAACACCGTACTAATTTCTTCGTACGTTAATGAAGCGATACTTGTTATTCTTTTTAAGTGATGTTTAACTGATTTTATCCCGGCTTCCCATAGCCCCCCAAAGTTCGGGGCACGAGGCGGTATAAATCTCCACTGAATACCTAATGTGGATAAATATTTATCAATTTTATCATTGGACATATTTAAAAAATTATAAATTTCCTTTAATTCATTATTAGCCGCTTTAAAATTGGTTGCATTGTCTGAGAACATTTTACTTGGTCTACCACGACGCGAGATAAATCGTTTCAAAGCGTTTAAAAAACTTTCTGCGCTCAAAGACAGCACAACTTCTAAGTGCACTGCCTTAGATGCCATGCATACAAATAAGCAAATATATGATTTAACGCTATGGGTTTTTCTGTGAATACCCGATTTTATCAGTATTGGACCGGAATAATCGACTGCCGTATTTTGAAATGCCCGGCATTCAGTTATTCTTTCAGCTGGTAGGTCGGCCATCAACTGCTGTTCTGGTTTGGGATTGCATCTATAACAAATTATACATTTTTTAATTATCCTTTTTACTACATTCTTTCCCTTAATCGGCCAAAATTTCATTCTAATCAACGCCAATAATGACTGCGTTCCAGAGTGTAAGTTCAAGTAATGATAGTGTCTTACAATTAGCTCTGTTATTTTATGATGTGAAGGTAATATAATTGGGTGCTGCTGGTTTTCATCTGCCATTTTACCTTTGGAGAGTCTTCCCCCCACTCGAATTAGATCCCTTTCAATAAAAGGATCTAATGATTTTAAAAAACTATTTCTAGGTATATTACTGCCATTATTTAAAGCTCGAATTTCGACGCTGAAACAGTATGATTGCGCCCGAGATATTAATTTATTTACTGAATTTTCCAACTCACTAACTGTTAATTTACCATAGCGGCGCTGCAAAGGGTTTTTACAATTAAACTGAAATCTAATAATGTATGCCGTTACTCTTTGTTAAAAGCGGAGAAACATTTCAACCCTTGCTCAACTAAATATCAACTTTAATTTCTTAACAAATTTGTTACAGACCACTTTAATTTTATTAAAATAAATATAAAAACATTAACATTAACAAAGATCTATTTGTTTTTTTCTTCTTAATTATTTGAATACGATTATTTTACAATAAAAGCATATAAATTTGTTACAGACCACTTTAATTTTATTAAAATAAATATAAAAACATTAACATTAACAAAGATCTATTTGTTTTTTTCTTCTTAATTATTTGAATACGATTATTTTACAATAAAAGCATATAAATTTGTTACAGACCACTTTAATTTTATTAAAATAAATATAAAAACATTAACATACTTCTTCAAACTCGGCAAATACACAAAAAATAAAGAAGAATTACGTAAATATTTTTATTTATTTAAATAATTTAAAGCAAAATGGTTTGTTTCAAATTATTTTTCATTAATTGTTAAGTCAAAAATACGATTATTTTAATTAGTTTTTGTAAATTACATGTTTTTATCCTTAGACATTATCTGGACATCTAGATATTATCTTAAAAAATAACATATATTTTTTTAAGAGCTTAAAACCTTCAAATGTTTACGGGAGATATGTAAGAAATCGGTAGAAATTCGGGCTGCGGGCCCTTTACGGCACCAGATTTAAATGTCCGGGTTAAATTTTCCCCACAGGAAAAACTAAACCCTTTCACACACTTCCTCAAATGATCATCTAGTCAATCCACGCTATAAAATTGCACTATATAAGTATTATAAATACAAAACAATACAAGAACAATATGTCAACCTACCAGAGACCAAATGGGAAAATAATTCACCGACTCGATATATTTTCATATCAGAGGGTTCGGCTCTGTGGAATTCCTAACTGAACCTATAAACCCTACTGATCCCTCAATATAAATATTTAAAAAATCTTTTGTAATCCTACACGTATTTAAAATGACTGATTTTTGCATTTTTATGTAAAAATTCTTTGACAAATCTAATATGTCTAAATATTGAATGAGAGACCTAGGTATAATACCAGTAGCCGAAATAACAAATGGTAATATTTTTATAGTCTGAGAATGCCAAATTCTTTTAATCTCATTTCCTAAATCTGTGTATTTTCTTATGTTTTCAGAAACAGTTTTTTGAATATTACAAAAATTTGGAATAGCTACATCAATGATATAAGTAATTTTTTTAATTTTGTCATGTAAAACTATATCAGGTCTATTATGACTAATTGTTCTGTCTGTTAGTACAGTTTTATCATAATATATTTTAAAAAAATCATTTTCTAAAAATGAATTTGGTTCATATTCATAATATGGTACTACATTACGGCAATCAATCAAGTTATGTTTAATTACCAAACTTTGGTGAATTATTTTTAAAACCTGATTGTGCCTAAATGTATACTCGGACGGCGCTAATATAGAACATCCCGATATAATATGTTCTATAGTTTCCGGAAAAGCCAAACATTTTCTACATAAATCATCAATTTGATTAAATCTTTGATTATATGCTTCCTATAATTTTTAGTAATGACTCTGTCTTGAATGGCAAGCATAAATCCTTCTATTTCTGCGCTCAACTCTCCAATACCCAACCATTTGTTTGACGAAAGTTTGTCAACATACGTTTTGTTGAGATAATTGAAGTGTTTTGCATGAATAATTTTATTTGACCAGGAATCTAATAATTCCTGGTTAGTATTTATAAGAATGTTGGCATTCTCGTCATATAAATTTAAAGGTGTAATGTTTCTATCTGCCTTGCAAATTATTTTGTGCATTTCTGAGCTATTAGCTTTCCTATGGAAAAAAATTGTTATATTTAGTTATATTATAGTATTATAGAGTTTTACTCCATATTATTATTATATGAATAAAAACCGTTTATTTACAAAAAAGTTCCGCTGTTTAATTATTAATACGCGTGACAGCTGTTTCACCTTCTGAAGGCATTATCAAAGACTTTTATATCTATCAATCTGCATATTCGCTTTTTCATGAATGAAAATTTTCATTTATTTTCTCAGTTTCACGTAAATATCGAATGAAACCATGTTATCCCAAGAGAACACATTCGAACAATTTCTTTATCGGCCCTCTTATATAGAAATTGGATATATTTTAGAGAGGGTTTTAAAGAGCAAAAATTCTAAGAAATTTGGTGCAAAACGCCCAATTTTGACCAAAAGGTCAGACAGGACATTGTTGTCCCAAGGGCACGATGACATGATCAAGTTAATTAAATACTTAAATTGGGTCAAAGGCTCTGTGAACCAACCGAGAAGTGTGTGCCAAGGCAAAGCTTTGTGGAATTCCAACCCTCTACCCACATAATATGTAAATAAATATGTATAAACCCGGAAACCTTTATTGGAAAACCAACCCCTCTGCCATAGGTCACCCTATGTGGTTCGCTACGTTTGGTGATTTATCAGGGGTGCCCGGGTTCATGGGGTAAGGTTTGTCTAGGTCTTGGAGGTGGATGACCAGGACACACTGAACCCCAGATTCCTACCCGCCCCTTAAACCCTTTTCCTTCCCAGAACTCTCCTCTCTATCTTTTCCTGAAAAAAAACCCTCCACACACCATCCCCAAAGATGACATAGGCCTTGAGGTTAACTATTTTCTTCAGGGCCTCCTGTGTGGAGCTCATGTAAAAGAAATAAAAATATACCTATATGGAGTCACCATTCACAACTACGTAGCAAACTCGCCAATTCATCGCCAACATAGTTTATCAAATGAATATACCAAAAAAAAACGAAACGGGCATTCCGTTTGATAGATTCTTCTATCCGAGACCTACTCTTAACAAACGGGTTGCAATCTTTTGAGTACAGGGGTCGGGCGGGAGAGTTGTCTTTGTTCTACCGATATTTCAATGGAGGATGACCTGAGGAATAAGCGTCTTTGATTCCTTCGGCACAGGTGCATAGTTGGTTTACACGCCAAACGCGCGCCCAATATATGTATACAGTTGCCGGTTGTCAGACGAGAATGGGTCGTTTCTAAGACCAATTCAAAAACACGACCGTATAGTGTATTGCCCGCCTCTGTGCTTTCTCACTCCTACAATATGGGCCTCTTCAAGACGTAGGTTTACTCCTTCCTTTCCACAGAAGACCCTCTACACAGCACTCTCAAAGATGACCAAGACCCTGAGGGAAATGATTACATTTACAAGAGTAAATGTAAAAAAAATTCCACATTTTTGAAAAAAAATTGAATGAATGAAACATACAAATAAAACAATTTTTTTAGGTTAAGATATTGTTTCTGATAATTCCTGTATATTATAATTTTGTTTCCAACTGTAAAACACTGTAAAGTAAGAAGTTATTTTTTGCAACCCATTGTTTATAAGAAACTCTTGTGTAAAAATTTTTTAACACTTTGGGCACAAGGTGAAAGCCCCGCAGGCCTATAAAAGAGTAAATAAATATATAAATAAAATAAAAAGGGAGATGATTAGCTTCACTGCCATTTGTCCCAGGAAATACGTTTTTTTAAATTAGGCCTTAGCCATAACTTTGTCAGCTTATCTGTAAGTCCGACTCGGCGTACGGACCAAATAAAATATATAAAAAATGTGAATGTACTCCACAAATATTTTTTCTTTACTGATCCATAACAATAAAAAACATCAATTCTAAAAATATCACGCCATATTTTCACTCTCGCCCAAACAGAAATATAGAAAAACACAAATCATATTTTTAGTGCCCATATGTGTGTATTAAAGGGGAGTATTTTTTAGCTGAAATTGGAGTGTGGATTACTTTTTGCAGCGAATAAATCGTGCAATATTTTTGTTTGCCTTCCTACAAATAATACAAAACATGGCCGTATTCCTCATAAAGTAAACCTCAGAGATTTATGAAAGTCCCTCTGGCCTTTTCCCTTTAACTATTAAAATTATTAAATGTGTCATATTTTTCCGCCGCTCTTACATTGTTGATGCTTTTGTGCTTTTCACAAATGTGTTTTTGGTCTCATATCCGGTTTATTGTTATTTTTGCTGGTCCGTTCAATGGAGCAACACTAGAAGACATTAAAATGCTGTTAGGGTCTAGTATTGCAATATTTTTTCTTCTAAAAGTTCAAATGACAGATGTTTTTTTTAATTTTTTTATCGAATACCGCACAAGAGCCGCAATGGCTCCCTATCGGAAGGCGTGTATGGATTCCGCTGCCTTGGGAACCTTATTGGATATCCAATACCTCTGACATAGGTCACCCCAAGTGGTTCGCTAAGTTTGGTGTCTTAGCAGGGATGCCCGGGTTCATTTGGGAGATTTCAATTTGGGAGGCGGGTATGGGAACCGCCGCCCGGGGAACCTTATTGGAAAACCTCTCCATATTTTGGTGAATTTCTGAAGGTGTCAAAATTGACATTTAAAATATTATAAATAAGTCATCTGTAAGTGGCTTCACCACAGTTTGAAAATGACCTTACAAGTCGAAACAGCTGTAACAAAAATACTTTCTAAAATACTTGCAGAACGCCATAATAACATTATCAAATTTAATTTTAATTAAATTTATAAAAATTGAAATGGAGTTCTACGAATTTAACTCAAAAACAATTAATACCTCTGCCATAGGTCACCCCAAATGGTTCTTAGCAAATTAGCAGGGGAGTGAGGTTTGTCCCGGTTTTGGCAGCGGATGTGTCTGCCCACCAGCTACGTGACAGTCCGGATCGGAAGAAAATGGTTGAGGGAGTCCCTTTGACTTCTCCAGTCATACTCTCTCTGAACATCGCCTTGCAGTGAGAGGGATGGATTCACACGTCCGTCACTCCTGGACACACTCCTAACTCCCAAATTCCTACCCACCCCTGATACCCTTTTCCTTCCCAGAACTTCCTCTCCTTTCCTAAAAAGACCCTCCACACAACTTTCTCAAAGATGACATAGACCCTGAGGTGAATTAATTTCCTCAGGGCCTCCTGTGGGGAGAACAAAAATCGGCTGAAACCAGTACCAGTGACACTATGCCACCCCAAATGGGGTATGCTGTAGGGGAAGAGAGTGGGGAGGGTAAGGAGTTAGGGAAGAGGAAGGTCGAGAAGATTTGTTTGGAGATTCTTTTTCAGGAGGGGAAGAAGTGAAAGCAGGTCTTGAAGAGACTCAAATTGTTGGCGGGAGGGAACACAAAGGCAAGCAAATGGTTACATAGCCGACTTGTAGAACGATTTTTACAAATAACCCGTTCAAGTATGAATAATGTCACCCGTGTACAAATGTTGGGAGCGCGTTTGGCATCTGTGTTGAAAGTGTCAATGACGCTGTTCATCCGAGCATCTTCGATTGTAATACCTGAAGAGCAAGGACAGTATTCCCGACTGACCACTGTGCTCTAAAGATTGCAATCCGTTTGTTAAGATGAAATGAAATGACCAGATCTGACTCGCCAGGTACTATTTTCAGCCTCACAACACATCCCAGTTGGGGATGCCACAAACTCGCAATCTCCAGGGGTTTGGAAACAGTTACGATTCTTGCGCGGTATTCACATGAAAAAAACATAATTAAAAAAAAGTGCCTGGATAGTAACTTATATCGGCCAGACAAGGCATAATTGCAAATATACAGATTAAATATATTCATTAGTGATTATACAGTATTGTGTAAGTGTGGTTTATCTAAAAGTTTCCTGTCTTTTTCACACACATGGCAGGGATACAAGCTTTCCATAAAGTCCGCAAGATGTCGGCAGGATTGGTTTCCCAGAAAGAACACCAGAGGGCCGAGGCCAGCTATTCCCACAAAAGACAGTGATCAATTATAGCCAGCTCCTTGTTAGGTTGACTAAGCACAGTCGTTACTTTGTAATTCGCGTAATATTAATAAATATCAGATTATCCAAAGAACTCTATTCTTTCTAGTGCAGTCCTCTCCTTCCAAGAAGCGTTGGAGATACCTGTTTGTGAGAACACAATAATAAGTATCTTCTAAACTTTCGGCCGTACCAATTGTCGCCGGACCAACCGTTGGGCGGACGAACTGTCGGCCGGACGAACTGTCGGCCAGACGAACTGTCGGACGGACCAACTGTCGGGTCACCATCTTAATATGTTATTTGATATATTATATAAATATGTAATCGTAATATAATAAATAAATGCGTTTCAAATAATAAAAAATCATCTGAAATGATAGATGACATAATATGTAGGTCACAGTAGCCTTCCCCAAATTCATAAAAGCCATTATCAAATTACTACCTGACTCCCCTGAAAGTTCACAAATGAAATAATTATCGACGTATTCAAGAAATAAGTGAAGTTACTAAACAAACAGAAACGAAAGTTATGCAAGTGGCTGAACCAACGGTAGAAGCTTAAAGCCGTACATATAAAGCTCGTAAATTCAACATTATTTTGTAACATGCCCCACAGTTCCGAAACTCATATTTAGATTATTGACTTACGGAAATGTTTTCCGTATGCCGAATGGGAATGGTCATATGTCATAGTGAAAACATATTTATACACAGTGTAACAGCACGTACCCGAAGGATTTTAATCAGCGATTCCTGAGCGTATTTGGAGTTAAAAATGTAGTGTCATAGCGGGTCACGTGATAAGCACTACGTCTCGTTTCAGCAGTATGGTAACACACGAAACATGATCATCGTTATCACGTGACTCCGTCGCGACGTGTAGAAATGCGATCAGTGGCGACGTGCGATTGAAAAATATATATATTTTTTTTTTAATGTGAAAAAAATATCGCAGGACAGCAAAATGTCATCAAGAAGTAGAAACCATAAAATACCAATTATCTAATGGTATTATTTCTCTACTTTTACACAAAAGAAAGGAGCAGAAATAACAACAAAAACAATGTTAGAATAATAAAATTTACGTCAGAATTATAGAAATTTCTGACATAAATTTAGGTAAGGTATAAATGAAAATATCAACGGAACTGCATTTATTTCCAAGCCTACGTAGTCTTTGTATTGGGGAGATAATGAAATAGTTAGTTTTAGACCAGAGTTTCCCAATCAGTGGTCCGTGGACCACTAGTGGTCTGCAAGAGACTAGAAGATGGTCCGCCGGTCAAT
Organism: Limnephilus marmoratus; assembly: GCA_917880885.1. NCBI lineage: Eukaryota > Metazoa > Arthropoda > Insecta > Trichoptera > Limnephilidae > Limnephilus > Limnephilus marmoratus. The sequence continues at coordinate 10,081,735 of OU862923.1, forward strand.
AAACGAGCCAGGGTCCCTGATCGAGAAGTCTGAATAAAAAAAATCGTGACAATATTTAGTTCATCATTATTGTACCTTGTGGTCAGTGGTCATTATGATATTCCATTTCGCCCCACGCCATCCTACCCCGTTACACCCCATATCCCATTCCGCCCCCTCGGTTATGGTAAATATTCTGCTAGAACCCGTCTCACCCTATCCCATCACGCCCCTCCCATTGTGCTATCAGCCTACGCCACTGCTCGTGGTCCCTGTCGAAAAAATAAACGTGGTCCCGGGTCAGAAAAAGGTTGGGAACAGGCGCGGCCGGTGCCTTAAATTTTTGGTGGTTCACCGATTTCATCTAACACGTAATGTATGTAATTTATATAAATGCACTATCTTACTTATTTATAGAGAAGATCAATTCTTCGATCCTTTTGCCGAGAGAAGACTTCAACCACCCAATTTTATTTGCAAACAGAGACATATATGATACGATTTTAGATTTTTACGGCCAAAAATTATTTTGTTATTAGTTTTTGGTGTATTATGCCGTGTTGCGATACCTCCTTCTTTAGCCAACGTTTCGGACAGCGTTGCAGTGTCCATCATCAGGGCAGATGTGTCTGAAACGTTGGCTAAAGAAGGAGGTAGCGCAACACGGCATAATACCCCAAAAACTAATAACAAAAGAGACAGATATACTCACCTGACAAATTCGTTATCCGATTAACACATTTATATTAGTTTATGCTTGGAAGATACGACTTTGCAAGCGGGGATACTGCATTAAAAAATTTCAGAAATCATAAATTATTTGCTATTTTACACTATGGTTCATTTCTTTTTATATTAGGTATATCTATTAGTATTAGAGGATTAGTGGCAAAGAAGAGAAGGTATTTATTTTGAAAGACCTTCGGATATTAATTAATATCACAATAATTAACACAAGCACAAGCAATTTTAATTTGCAGCGTAGGATGCAAACGGTGGCGAGTGTTTAGTTTACTGACCCAATGAGCGTCGATATGAAGTTTGCAATAAGTAAAAAAAAACGCACACAAATAAAAGGTTACTTTCTGCAAAAAAAAGCAAATAATAAAGTCAATGCCAAGTATGTAAATCCGTAGCACTCTATCAGCTGACCCGTGACCCGTTGACCCGAGGTTGCATTTTACAAGAGAAATATTATGCTTTTACTTAAATACTTCTTCAAACCCTACATCGCTCGAGCCGTACTTCGGAATTCTTGGATTCTTCGTTCGGAAATCTTCGCTGTCCGTGCGCCGCACTGTCGGGTGTATTTTTCTTGATACGTTTTGTCAAAACCACGGTCCGGAGATGTTTCGTATGGGCTGCATATAAAATAATATTTAGCCAAACGGGGCGCTTATGTCTAACGCGCAGATTGATATGTACCTCGGTTTTTCGTTCCTAGCCAGTGTTAACCGCGCGGGTGGAGTGTTTTGCCGTATTTATTTACAATATTCTTACATTTAGTATGTTATTAATTGCAATTTTAAAGATTTTTTTTAATGCTTCGTTTAATTTTATAATTAAAAACATTAAGTAAGATTACGATGAGCTGTAAATTGTTTTTCAACTTTGTTGGCGGTTCGTTGCACGAGTGCACTAAGGGACCGGCCACGCCTGGTTGGGAACCACTGTTTTAGATGGATAAACAAAGAACAGCTCTGGAAGTTTTGTGTTACGATTTGGTACTCGGAATGTTATTAGTTTTGATCAGGTGCGTCAAGTGATCCAATTACTACTACTCATTGAGTCCAGAAGTGACGGATATATGAATCTATCCCTCTTACTGCGGTACAAGGCGATGTTCCGAGAGAGCCCTGCTGAAGAGGTCTACAGGTCTTCCTCAACCAGTCTCTTCCGATCTGCCGCTAAGATCCGGACAAATCTCACCCCATGAACCCGGGCACCCCTGCTAAGTAACCAAACGTATCGAACCACTAGGAGTGTCCTATGGCAGAGGTATTGGTTATCCAAAAAATGGTTCCCGGGGCAGCAGTACACACACCCGCCTCCCAAATTTTATTAATTGTCCACATTAAAATGCCAGACCAGGTATTTTATGAATGGGTCGAAAGAGGAATATTCGATCCGACCCGCCACGTAGTTATTGAGCAGGCGCATCCGCCGCCAAGACCTGAACACTTCTCACTCCATAAACCCGGGCACTCCTGCTAAGTCAACAAACGTATCAAATTACTTGGGGTGACCATTAGCAGAAGTGTAGATTATCCAATGAATGGTTCCCGGTGGCAGTACACATACCCGCTTCCCAAATCGTAATAATTGGCTACATTTAAATGTCAGACTGCAGGTATTTTATGAATGGGTCAAATAGTCCTCTTTCGGCCCGCCACGCAGTTATTGAGCAGGCGCATCCGCCGCCAAGACCTGAACACTTCTCATTCCATAAACCCGGGCACTCCTGCTAAGTCAACAAACGTATCAAGTTACTTGGGGTGACCTTTAACAGAAGTGTAGATTATCCAATAAATGGTTCCCGGCGGCAGTACACATACCCGCCTCTCAAATCGTAATAATTGTCTCCTTTAAAATGTCAGACCGCAAGTATTTTATGAATGGGTCAAATAGTCCTCTTTCGGCCCGCCACGCAGGTAGTGGCGCATCCGCCGTAGTAGGCGCATCATATCATGAGTCACCAAAATTATCAAGCTGATCTTCAGGGATTAATATATGTATGCCAGCTTGGGTAATGGATCAACAAATCTGGATGGATCAACACAAAACTGGTCTACCGTCGCGCAAGATCAACAAAGTAAGAGAGGGGAAAAAATATGTTTGATATAATAATAATAATATTTTTATTCAATGAAATTGGCCACATTATAATTAAAAAAAGTACATGTTCAACGTAGTTTACAAATAGATTACATCAGTACAAAAAAATAACAAATAGAAAATAATGTAAGAACGGTTACACAGAAGAATCATAATTATACAATATTTTTAGTTGTGCATAGCCTGCCTCACTAAGTGAACCTGTATTGAGGCAGAATTTTTTGTAAATTGTGTCTCTCAATTTTATCTATGGTTTTTTTTATAAATGTATAATGTAGGTTTCTGTACAGCAAAAACTTTATTTTAGTTTACATTATTGTTTGCATATACACAATACAAAAACGGCAAGGCTATTACTACAATAACAACTGTCAGTGACAGGGCGTTTGGGTGTACATTTGGTATTAGTACAAGATTATACATTTATTATATACTAACAGATCCGGCCACACGTTGCTGTGGCTAACGAAACGCCATTACCCAACCTTTAAAACCAACGCCATCTGTTAAATCAAATCCACACCGCCCGCTTCCCAGCACGCTGCCCGCTGCCCGCATGCCAACCCGTTCCCTTTATTTGTACATTTCAACCAATTTGCACAAAATCTTGATAAATTATATAGCTAAAAACCTTCCTCATGAATCACTCTATCTATTACTGAAAACTGCTTAAAAATCTGTTGCGTAGTTTAAAAGATCTAAGCGCACACACAGCGGGAGCGACTTCATTTTATACTATGTAAAGATTGTTTTTTTATAAAATGTTTTGACTGCCGAACTAGAAGGATTCCCGTTGTAGGACAGTCAAATTAGGATGAATATGAACATATGTAACATATTTTGTACAAACAAAAAGATAATGGAGGAAATAAGAAGAGAAAGAATACATAATGCTTGGACAATATTCCAGAAAACCAGCGCACAAGATGTTAAACCAATCATAACGTCCTTGATCACTATTCCGCTCCACACGTGTACAAATGTATACACAACCTACAAAACTACATACTACACCGTAATACGATTGCGCGCATTCCATTATGGAGTTCCGAAACATCTGTCGGGACCTGCGTTGGGTTCTCTGTTGAGAGGTCTCGCTAAAAAGCCCAATCCTTTGTCCTCCGGTTCTCCATTTGTTGTACCGCGTTTTCCTTTGTTTACTCCGCGCTTTGCACAAATTCATTTATCATCAAATTCCCTCCGCGACACACACTTTTTGTTTCAGTCTTTTTGTGCTCCCTTACGGAAATAATAAGAGTGTTTTACGGGTTTCTAATGGACACTCATGCCTAATTTTGTGGACGAGCTTGATGATCAACCTTGTAATACGTATTTATTGTTATAAAGTTTAGTATTATAAGACTTAACTTTAATTTGTTTTATATGTTCAATAATATTTTTATTTTATAAAAACAATTTATGGATTAACATTATTTTGTAAATTATGTAATAATATTATTGAACATAAAAATTTTACTATGTATTTATTTATTTATATTAAGTGAATAGTATTCGCAAATAATTTATTAAACTGAAAACCTCGACAACAAAAAACAGTAATTCGTTAATTCAATCCGTATTTATATTGTTCAATTTTGTCATTTCCTAGTACTTTTTTTTAACCATATTATTTTTTACACTATCATATTATTCTGAACTCCTACACCAAACTCAGCCATATCTTCATCGGTGAAAAATTACTCCACATATATTAAACAATTTTTTATGCTAATATAAAATCAAAATCAAAATCAAAATCAAAAAATATTTATTGTAAAATAAAAATTACAAAAGGTGTAGCTTATGGGTAGACCCCATTTCTTCCAGCTAACCACATTTATTTAATTACAATGTTTATATAATATTATTTGTTTTATTATAATTACAATGTTAATACAGATAAAATAACAATATACCAATGAAAAAAATACAAATATATATACCAATAATAATAGTAAGTGAATTTTTATAACATTATTATAATATTATTTAAAATAATATAATAAAAATTTGTAGATCATGAAAAACCTAAAAATATTACTTTTAAGAGGTTTCCCTAGACCCTAGACAACACATACAGTCTGCACTACACCTAACCTACACAAACCTGATCTTAAGAGTGCATTACCAGAGAAAACCGGAAATACGTCATTTTCAAAAAAGATTTTAGACGTATTTACTCTTTTCCACAAAAAATTATAAATGGGTTTCGAAAGATTGTTCTTTTATCTAGCATTTGCATGTAATAAATTTTGAGAAATTTTTAATTTTTTGTATAATAAGGTTATTCCATAGGTCGTTGGGAGATTTATTAAATTTTCAAAAACGATTCTGTATTATACCACACCCATTTCAAATAATATAATTATGCACTAAAATTTATTTATTTATTTTATTTTATTTATTTATTATAGATACAAAGAAAGTACAAATTACAATAAGAAAGCTTTGCCTGTCCAACTAGGAAAGTTTCCCGTTCCAGGACAGACTAAATCAATACATTATCTAGCAAACGCTTGTTTTAGAATTTTAATTTTAGTTTCAATAAAATCATTAAAAAATATGTACGTACATGTGTTTCTTGACGAAAATTGGTCCATTTGTGTATTTATTTGCGCACTTACAAACTTATATATTTCAGATTTTTTTAACATTCTTATTAAATTTAGACATTATTGAAAAATGATAAATACTTATAATCAAAAAATAATTACAAAAAGTATTTTAATAGTTTTATCATCACGCCTTTCAGCATTTTTGGATGAAGGTATAAATAAAAGCTAATTTGGATTGAAATAAATTCGATATTGAGTTATAATTTAAAAAAGCTGGAACGGAGAGTAATTAATCTTTCTCGTTGTAACCGCCCTGCACGATCGTAAGAACAACTTTCGTCGAAATGTGGATTTTCGTCCGCTGGCTGGTTAAACGCTCTTAACCAACACAGTTATGTAATGTATGTACTAGCGAGTTCCCGACATGCGTTGCATTGCCACTTAATAAAGAAATTGATTCCCCCTGCGTATCCTTTCCCATTCGTCCCGTTCCCCTTCTGTCTCCCCTTCCTCCCAAACGTTCCCACTACGCCTTCTCCGCCTTCCCTCTCCCCACTAACCTCTCCCGCTTCTCCAGTCCCGCGAACCCTTTCCCGCATTCCATGCATTCAGTCCAGGTACATTCAATTTTCAAACAGCTCGTGTGTCACTTATTGCAATTTTTTTAATACAAAATTCATAATGCCAGAGCTCACCAGTATATATAGAGACCTTCGTGGGCATGATCACGACAAATCAATTACAAAAATTCTGTTCTAAATTTTATTATTTTTCTTCTAATATTGTTTTGTTGTTATTTTTTTTTAATTCTGCTTCCTTTTATTAGTGTAAAAGAAGAGAAATAATAATTGGTATTTCATTGTTTGTATTTCTATTATTACTATGTTACAAGATTGATGTAAATGCTCCAAGGGCATAAATAAATAAATAAATCACCAAAGTTTCATCGCAATAGGATGAATGGTTTGCAACGCATAATTTCATGATGCCAGAACTCACTATTGTATATAGAAACCATCGCGGGCAAGCGCACACCAAATACTCAAAGTTTTATCGCAATCGGATGAATGGTTAGCAACGCATAATTTCATGATGCCAGAACTCACTATTGTATATAGAAACCATCGCTGGCATACGCACACCAAATACCCAAAATTTCATCGCAATCGGATGAATGGTTAGCAACGCATAATTTCATGATGCCAGAACTCACTATTGTATATAGAAACCATCGCTGGCATACGCACACCAAATACCCAAAATTTCATCGCAATCGGATGAATGGTTAGCAACGCATAATTTCATGATGCCAGAACCCACTATAGTAGATATAGAGAAACCATCGCTGGCATACGCACACCAAATACCCAAAATTTCATCGCAATCGGATGAATGGTTAGCAACGCATAATTTCATGATGCCAGAACCCACTATAGTAGATATAGAGAAACCATCGCTGGCATACGCACACCAAATACCCAAAATTTCATCGCAATCGGTTGAATGGTTAGCAACGCATAATTTCATGACACCAGCTGGTATTATATAATTATTCAATAGTAACTTATTCCTTTTCTACGTTTCAGTAAACTTGTATCTGATATAGTCCCATATATTCCAAAAGAGGTTTCACATGAACGTATTTTCATACTTTACTTGCATTAATGCATTCAAACATAGTTGCATCACGAACCCCTAGAATCAGCCAAGTTCTACCTTACTCAGTCGACAATACCGCACCCGGAACTAGGGTAGCGGTTATATGCGTTTATTTTTAACCATAAATCACCTTCTTTCTATTGCAGGTCGATTGACAAGGAGCAGTAACTCAGTGAGCCAATCTCCCTCTTCGGCGACTGGGGAATATACAAACGGTAAGGTATTTTAGGAAACCATTTTGTGATAATGCAACTCATTTAATGCTGATGAAAGAAAAATGTTCGAAGCGAAGGTAACAGTTCACAGTGGAATGCCGGCACTTACCCTGATGTATGGCAGTGAAGCATTGAACTGGCAGAGGAAAGATGAAAGCAGACTGAATGCTGTAGTAATGAATACCTGAGGTAAAGCCATGTTTGATTGCGTGAGAAATGTGGAGATTAGCAAAGAATGCAAGGTTGAAAACGTAATTAGTGAGGTTAAGAAAAAATGCTTAGATGGTTTGGGCATGTAGAGCGAATGAAAGGAGAAGGAGTATAAGGAGAATATAGAAGAATATAATATTAATATATGATATATGTAAGTTGAAAATATTTTTTTTATTGTTTAATTTATAACATTTTTACAGTATTACACATAATATTATGGCAAAAACAAAATAGTGAGATACATATTTCAACAGATTTCTACGCCAATTAAGGGACCTAGCTCTTGAGTTGGTGTAGGAATTATTTCATAATTATACACTAGAGCAGTGGTTCTTAACCTTTTCGGAGGTACTGAACCCCACTAGTTTCATATGCGCATTCACCGAACCCTTCTTAATTGGAAAGTGGGGCGAGATATTAGTGGCGGCGGATTACCACAAAGGGGGCGTAATGGGATAGGATGGGGGTCGTAATCACCATAACGGGGGGGGCGCAATGGGATAGGTTGGGGCGGGATGGGATAGTGACAATATTCTTCGTAATTTTTTTTCAGGTGGGTGTCTTGCCTTCCACTGAACCCCTGAGACTGGCTCACCGTACCCCGAAATTATCCAAATTTCTGCGAAATTTTCTTAATTTTTCTTTCCCGAGAGATTCGGAAAAGTATTAGAAAATTTTAAAAAAAAGATGAATGAAATAGGTAGAGTCATTATGAAGTTATAGCGTGACCAGGGCAAACAGGGATTCATTTTTTTAAATGTAGATTATATGGGACGAGTAGGATTTTGGCGTCCACCCACATCCTAGAATAACACATTATTTTTATTATTAAAGTTTTGTTTCGATAACTCAAACTAAATTTCTTGTAAATACTGACGTTTGAGCCTTAGATATTACATCTCTATTGCTCGAGATGATGTAGCAGTACTAAAGCCAAAAACCGATGTGGTTTGAACGAATCCCGAAGGAGAAATAGATTTACGGGGATAATTATACCTTAGGGGTTTGCTATGGCCCTCGTTTTCCTATACTGCCTTAAGACCAGAGGCTCCCAATATTTGAAGTGAAAACTTCTTTAGCTTCGATGAGATTTGAGTTTCATTGAAATTAAAAAAAAATAGTGCAGTTAACACGCGGTAGAAGCGATACTTTACCAAAACAATCTCAAACTATGAAGAACAAAGGAGCCTTGAAAAGTGAGGTCATAATCAAAGCGCAGTAAGCAGGCCAAGGAGCGCAGAACTCGCATCATTTCCGTTTTATATCTCAACCAATAGGAGCTTTGATATGAGAATAATGCTTCACAGTTGCGAAAAATAGTGACAATAAAAAGAGAAAAACACATACATCTCTAGGATTTAGCCTGTGAGAGAATGAGACATAAAACGGAAGTATAAAATCAAAAATCAAAATCAAAAAATATTTATTGTAAAATAAAAATTACAAAAGGTGTAGCTTATGGGTAGACCCCATTTCTTCCAGCTAACCACATTCATTTAATTACAATGTTTATATAATATTATTTGTTTTATTATAATTACAATGTTTATACAGATAAAATAACAATATACCAATGAAAAAAAAAAAAAATACAAATATATTTACCAATAAAAATAGGCGTTTCATTTACGTGAGGTATTCAATATATTATATTATTATAACTGGTCTCCTCTTTGTGCGGTGCTTCGTAGCCTCCCCGCTCTTGTGTACTTTAGTTTTCTGAAGGTTTCACTTCTACCGCGTGTGAATTGCGCACTCGGTTTTTTTATGCCAAACCAAAGTAGTCGCGTTTCACAAAATACTGGACTGTTAAAAATATGAACCTTTCACAATGCCATAGCTCACCGTTCAAGTGTTTTTGGCAGCTTCATTATTATCTAGCAAAACATATTGGATACGCGCCATAAATATATTTGGATCCATTTTCTTAATCAATTAATAATTTATGCTATGAGACCATGAGGGCGCCATCTGTGGTTTTTGTATTGCATTGAATTTACCCGTGTGACTTGAAATTCAGTGTATCCATGCATTTCCTTACCTCTGTGAGGCAGGCAATTGCTTCCGACGGGAGTGTCAGTAAAAGGCCAAGAGATGTCGCTCCTAGTCACGCATAATCGAATAATTCATCCAATACTTGAATTATTGTTGTACAAGATTGTGATTGTGGCACGTATTATTAATATGCAAATTTATTCATTGTTGAAACTTCCTTGCTGTGCGAAACATCTGTTAAGATTATGCAATACCGCCTTGATATTTTTTTAATGAAAAGAAGTGTCTTTTGTGTTGGACATCGCCAATGAGCTGCATTCTCTGAGTGAGTATTGTTTGTTTTCACTTTGGAATTTGGAATTGCTGGGTCAACTGTTTTTGTGTCACATAGGGAAGAATTCAATTTTCGTTTTTACATAGGGTAGTAACTCCCTCGTGTCAGGGGCTATTTATACGCCCCTACACATATTTTTTGCTTTGGGAAAATATCACAGGAATATTTTTTGATTTATGAAATATTATTTATAATTAATAAAATAAAGTACATTTTTAAGGCGAGACATAACCACGTTTATCGGGGGTTTATCCGAGGCTCACATTTAAATTTATTTTGGCGAATTCGTAATTGAATTATCATTTTTATTTCTAAGCCTGACAAGGGATGCGAGTTATTTTTATTTTAGGTTAATAAAAAAAGTATAATGCCTTTAAAAAAATGTAATACGTGTTGTACAACTAAAGTTAGCTGTGAGCACCAGATTTTATTTTTCTAGACGATGAATTAATAACTTCGGGATATATTCATTTAGAAACATCTTAAATATTAGTAATACGTTCTTCAGAATTAATTAAAATGAACCCGGCGGAAAGGTCGAATCTCCAGGCCTGCTAGAGTGAATTCGAGAAAACGTCCGTCCAATACACCATGCCACGGGCGCCTAGTTGTTTATACCCTTTCTTCACTTACGTCGTTAAGATTACCAAATTATTTTTCTTTTTCTTCTTTTCTTTGATTGGACAAATTCTACAGTAGGTCCGTCCAATACACGGGTCGCGAGTCGCAATTTGTATACACGGCTTCTTTACTTACGTCGTTAAGATTCTGAATATAGTTTAGGGTATAATGTCGTCTTAAAGATGTCATTCATCGAAGAGCCGCACTCCAGTTGCCAAAGAGTCTGTGGCTCGAAGGCATAGTTTCAGACAACTGACCTATATGAATCTCCGCGCAGATATATGGCGGTAGTCTGCAAGACACTTGAATCGTCAAGTATAAGGGACTTGCGTTTTCCTGTGGAAGAAGGACATAAGATCAACATAACTTGAAATTGGAATAAGATGAAGTCTTCAAAGTGAATAAAAATAACCGTAAAGTCTTTCCAGTCGGAGCTCGTATCTACGTATCATGGAGCATTCGAAAGGAAAGCACCTACGTCCTAACTTGCTTTTTATAACATTGATGGTTCCATGACAGTTGTTCCGCTGACAATTGGCCCCCCGACGTAGTCGGTTTAGGGAAAATATGGGATACCTAATTACACAATGTATGGAGTATCTTGATGTACGGCTGTGAAACATGGTGCCTATCCGAAAGAGATAAACGGAGACTAGAGGCCTTTGAGATGTGGTCCTATAGAAGACTACTAGGAATTTCCTGGAGAGACCACATAACAAATGAAGAGATTCTCAAAAGAATCGAAGGAGGAAGGCACCTGCTCAGGACCTTGTCCGAAAGGCGCGCAAGATGGATCGGCCATGTAATAAGACAAGAAGGCCTCTTGCATGCCATAATGGAGGGTATGACCGAGGGGACAAACGCTAGGGGACGCCCACGCCGAGAGTACCTGGAGGACCTGCTGGTGGACGTGCGCTGCTCATCATATGCAGACTTCAAAAGAGCCGCACAAGACAGGGAAGAGTGGAAGAAACGAATAGATGACATTGCTGCAAACCAATCTCAGGATTGAAACCAGAGAGAGAATTACACAATATATACCTAAGTGACCCCGAAGGGATGGGCAGAGAGGATGTACCGTCAAATAATAAAGTAAAAAACATTTTTTCATTCAAATGCATCAAGAAAAAATATGATACGTATGTACGTAGTATGCTAAATATGCTATATGTACTACGTATACCAGTGCGTAAGTACAAAAAATTGACAATTTTTATATAAATTCGTTTGATTTTCATCAAGGGCGGATTTAGGGGGGGGGCACGGGGGCACGTGCCCCCCCAGACGGTATTTTTGTGTACTGTGGCGATTCCATCAAAGTACAGAAAACTGTCTTTATTAAACATTTATCAAACAAAACAATCCTAACAGTAATTGTTGTTTTTTTGCCCGTCCGCCCCTTGTGCCCCCCCCCCCCTTCAGAAAAAATCCTAACAGTAATTGTTGATTTTTTTGCCCGTCCGCCCATTGTGCCCCCCCAGAAAATTATCCTGGATCCGCCCCTGATATTCATACTAACTTATTATTAAGGGTATTTTTGAAGTCAGATTTTCGTTTGACATTAGTAAATAATGAACCTAAAATTATATTAAGAGCGTAGTATTAATAAGCACCTCAGTACAGCGATGATGAAGATACTATTTTTTTATTGCATGCATAACAAGTAAATCTACGAAATCGTAAATAAAACGCGAGAAATTCATGTGCACCTATTTTCTAGTTCAGTCAAAAATGTATGTCTGAAGAAATAATTAGCAATGTACAGAAATACGAAATTGTGTTCAAATGAAATTTTATTAGTTACATTAAATTTTGTAAATAACTAGCTGACCCAGCCACGCGTGAAACAAAACGCCATCTACTGGATGGTTACCCAACCTTTATAACCACGATAAATCAACTCACACCGCCATCTGTTAATTTGCATACATATCAAATCCACGCCGCCCGCTTGCCAGCCTGCTCGTCTGTTCTGGATAGGCACACCCTAATCACTTAGAGGTATGAAATACACTTTACGACCTATTCTCATATCTACCAAATACACATAAAAAATTTCATGAAAATCGGTCGAGCCGTTTCGGAGGAGTGCGATCACAAATACCGTGACACGATATTTTTATATATATAGATAAACAAAAAATCATTATATGAAAAACAAGAGATATATTTTATATTCAATTCATTTTTTCAACTGTTCTAAAAATTCCAACATTCAAAATTATATGGTCACCTTACCATTTCTTTACGATGACGTTTAAGTGTCACAAATCTAGAAAAAAAGTGTCCCGGGCAGATACTTATATCAACTTTATAACTTAAATGTCTTACAATTTTATGGTGAAATTATTAACGAGTAAGTATTTAAATAATGTTAAATATTTGCCCCATCCTGTGCGATTTTTTTTTATCATTTTGTGCGTTTTATGAAATAAAACAAATACTATATTTTTGCTAATTTTCACGGTGACCCGACAATTCGTCTTGCGACAATTCATCCGGCGACAGTTCATCCTGCGACAGTTCATCCGGCCGACAGTTCATCCTGCCGACAGTTCATCCTGCCGACAGTTCATTCCGCTGACAATTCATCCGGCGACAATTCATCCTGCCTGATCATTTAGAAGATTTTTATTAAGTAAGTATGCAAAGAGGATATACGGCCGTCCAACCAAAATCGATATACTTATATCTGAAGGCACCTTGAGTGGAAATCCGCTGTAAAAATATTTTACTAACAATAATTTCGACTCTCCGAAGAAGCATGCATGAATATCAAAATACGAAATACTTATACGTGCAGTCGGCTTAGCAAAGAACGGTTAAGATTCCTACTTGCATCTAATATAACTTTTTTATCTGAAATTAACACCATCTTTTTAGGGTGAATTGACTGATTGAAAAAAAAAAAACACAAGAGTCCCAACCGTCTCGAGCCAGTGAGTGCCAATGGCATCCCCAATTTTGGTATGGTGTGATGCTGAAGGTAGTGGTGAGGGGAAGGAGATGTGGAAAACGTATCTTCCTGGCTATTCAGATCTAGTCACCAAACACGGCTAGGTTAGGTTAGGTTAGGTCAGGTTAGGCTAGGTTAGGTTAGGTTAGGTTAGGTTAGGTTGTACGGCCGTATATCCTCTTTGCATACTTACTTGAAGAAAAAATCTTCTAAATGATCAGGCAGGATGAATTGTCGCCGGACGAATTGTCGGCAGGATGAACTTTCGGCAGGATGAACTGTCGGCAAGATGAACTGTCGGCAGGATGAACTGTCGCAGGATGAACTGTCGCCGGATGAATTGTCGCAGGATGAACTGTCATGGAACCAATTTTCACAACTAGCATTCTTTAATTGTTAAACTATTCAGAAGAAACATATTTTCGCAAAATGTTTATAAAAATATGATGAAAGGCATTCGTTAATATAGTATCTTCTGTCTTTATCGTTTCCATACAAGATGTGTACGATGGAAAAAAATATGTACGGCTTTTAGAACGATCGTCAATGATGTACATACGATTTCTTCCTCGGACTAGTGTAATTCATAATGTATTCCAGTCATAACATCTTTTAATTTAGATGTTTTGTTATTTTTTCCTTCTGAAAATAAGATGGATGGATTAAAATAAAAATGACGAAAGAAAATCTTTTGCGTGGGCGAAACAAATAGATTCTTTGAAAAAATACTTTGGAATAAAAGAAATATTTTTTCAAGACCAGATGTAGAACAGAAATGAGAAGCTTAATTTTAAATCACCTAGTTACTGCTCCCTTCTTGGAGTTTGCCCAAGGCGATTTTTCCTCGTGCTGCCGAATATAATGTCTGAGATGTTTCTAAATTTATAATATTTTAACGCCAAAAATAGATCAGACTCTTCGTGAAAAACATTGTCAAAGTAGGGCGCAATAATATTTTTAATAAGTTTTTTTAGAAAATATTGTACCATTAAGTTCGTATATTTGAATTTCACTTTTTTCCTGATTGAATGAATGAAACGGAATCTTGGAAGTAGAAATTAACCCTCTTCCGGTCATCTAATGGAGCAGAAACTCGGCACATGGACTCGCTGTCGATGACAAAGCATTTTTGTGTTGGCAATCACGCACGCTCACGCGGAAATATAAGGATTTTTTTTGAAATTCGAAGAAATTAAAGCACTTGCTGTACGAAATATAGCTGATCTGCAGGTGGTTCAAAACCGAGCTCTCAGAAATGTTTTTGGACTTCCATGGGACACCCATGTCAGAGACATCTATTCAGTTTCCGGTATTCTTTCAATCACAGTCCTTCCTAAACATGAAAATATCACAAGCACTATCCTACAAATTACCAACAATCAACTCACACTAACATCACGCCACTTTACAATCGAGACATCCACACTCACAATACTCGAAATAGCAATAAAATCCGCATACCTCAAACACACTCTGCAAAATATGGAATAAAATCTCTGAACTATGTTCCATATACACTATATAATTCGCTACCAGGTATGTACAAGGGAATCAGTAAAATAAAAAAAATTCAGAGTAATGGTTCAAAAGAATATTTTTTAAGTATGTTTAAGGTTTTGACGACCTCCGTAGTCCAGTGGGTAAGACTCTTGACTCACAATCCGGAGGTCGCGGGTTCGAACCCGGCATGCGCAAATAAATTTTATTTGGTTAATTTATGTTATTTCACAATTAATTCATTTAAAATAATATATAGTATATTTGCGGCATGTTCCAGAGTGGAAGATACTATCAGTATCGCCCTGGTGTAAGACCACCATTCAGAATTGAAACGTTGCTTGAAAATGGCTTTAGTCGTGTTTAGTGACCAGATCTGAATAGCCAGGTACTTCCCAACCTTCCGCTTCCCCACCTCCTTCCCCTCCCCACTACCTTCAGCCTCACAACATACCCCAATTGGGGATGCCATAGTCTCACTGGCTCCAGACGGGAGGCAGTTGAGATTCTTGTGAAGTATTCACTGTAAAAAAAAAAAAAAGGACGAAACTTTGTAATTTTCATTTCTGTTGTTTCTTTTCTCTTCTTTTCTTTTCCGTTTACTTGTAATCATTCATATCTGTATAACCTTGTTCCTTTTTTCTTTAATTGTTTTCCATTGTTGTTTGTTCTACTCAACCTGTCTTTTATTTTTTCGTCTATATTGTATGTGAAACTTATATTTTGTAATATCTAAATTCATATGTAAAATTTTAACTATTTCCTCCCACCCATGATTTGTATGTTCCTCCTGGCCTAAAATGAGTTCTTTAACTCATCGGGATTGCTCTAGCAAGAAATAAAAACAATAAAAAATAAATAAAAAAAATAAATATCAGCCTTATTTATTTGCGATTTAACCCGGTTGGTAGCGCGGTTGATCACGCGGTGGATTTTTTATTTTTTTTTTATTAATTTTATTTCGTTACGGAACCCATTTTAGGACGAGAGGAACTTATGCTTCATAAGTGGGAAGAAAGTAATTACAATTTTACATAAGTATTAAATATTAAAAATGTAAGTTTCACTTACACAATGGACGAAAAATAAAAGATAGGTTAAGTAGAAACTTACAATAGATAACAAATAAAGAAAAAAGAAACAAGGTTATAAAAATATGAATGATTATATGCATGGAAAAAAAGGAGAGAAAAAGAAACAAGACAGAATAGAACACGACAAGAAAATTACATTTAAACGTAGATACTTTAAAAAAATTCTTTTAAATCATTACTACAATTTTTTTAATTTTGCTGGATTCTCTTGTATGTATCTGGAAGCGAATTTTATAGAGTGTAGGCAATATAGTTCAGAGATTTTATCCCATATTCTGTAGTGTGTGTTTGAGGTACCTACCTGCGCGGCTACTGCAGTACCGATTCGGTGAGGGCGCGTACTAGTTTTATTGCCTGCGAAATTAAAACTTCTTGAAGCGTGCTACATAACAAGACCCTCCACAGGGCATCCCCAATTGTAGCTTGGGACAAAAAATTGTCTTAAGTATTTGCATTCAATTTCAATGTCGTCTCATCTCGCAATTGTAGGTAAGTCTGAAAAATCTTGTTTTGTTTTATGTACGACCTGTTTAATTATTTTAAAAGCTCAATTTTTATAATCATAATGTTACAGTGCAATTCTATGACAACACGATAGTTAAAAATATTTACATAAAAGATCGTTCTCTTTTTTGTAAATCATTGTTTTAATTGCTTCTTTATGACGGGATTGAGATCAAAAGTGAGATGAAAAAGGCTTCTCGGTTTATTGTCGTCTAAGTTTGCTTTATCTGCTCCAAGGGGCGAAGGGGTAGTTGGTCGTTAAACCTCCCCTAGCGCGGGCAGGGGGTGGAAGTTGTTGTCTGGAAGACAGGAAAAGCTGAAAGTAAAATCACTCAGTACAATGTCATTTCACGTTTCATTACGTTAATGGGTGTTCGTCCAATGTATGACTATAAAGGCAGGTAGTACCGAGCTTAATACCTTATTTCATTATCCTTAACGCGGATAAAATGGCAATTGGATAGAGCACCGTTATTTTTATATCGGAAGATTTTTTCATCTAACTGTTACGAGATCATTGAGTAACGTTTCGTGGAAAGGTGAAATCATATATAAAGTCATATATAAAAAAAGTAAAAGTAATGTTATTTGAAAGAGAGAGTATGAAAACAATGTGCAACATAGTTGTGAATGGTGAGTATTTGGAGCAGGTGGATGAGTTTGTGTACTTGGGAAGTATGTTTACGAGAGATAGAAGGGCTGACAGAGATATCGAAAGAAGGGTAAATACAGGCAACTCTATTAATGGAGGACTGAACGCCGTTGGCGCCAACAAGAAACTGTCCAAAGAAGCGAAGTTAGCCGTCCATAATGGAGTGCTGGTACCTACCCTGATGTATGGCAGTGAGGCATGGAACTGGCAGAGGAAGGATGAAAGTAGACTGAATGCTGTAGAAATGAGATCCCTGAGGCGTATGTGTGGGAAATGTGGAGACCCGCGAAGAATGCAAGGCTGATGTAAGCGTGATGAGTAAGATTAAGAAAGGGACGCTCAGATGGTTTGGGCATGTAGAGCGAATGAACGAAGAAAGGAGTATAAGGAGAATATATGACGCAAATGTGAATGGAAGAAGAAGTCGGGGACGCCCGAGGAAGACATGGCACGACCAAGTGAATCAGATACTTGAGTCAGGCCACGTGAAGAGTCGGAATAATAGAAGAGCATGTATGAGACGACGTATGAATGTGAACGAGGCAAGGAGTATGTGCCAAGATCGAGTTCGTCCTCTCTGCCTACCTCTGCGGGGAAACAGCGTGATAGTTAGTTAGTCACTTAAAAAAATCCTGAAAACGGGAGTTTTAAAACACGCACAATTTTTTAAACAAATTCAATACTCCCCAAAAATACTAGGTTTTAAGTTTTGAATACACTGCTTTGGTGTTTCGAAGTCGGCAGATTACAATAAATGAAATTAGTCTAGATGTGACATGCTAAGTTATTTTTGCATTACATAAAACATATTATTAACTAGCTGGCACCCGGCACGCGTTGCTGGGCCATTTAATAAAGAAACGGTTTCGCCCTGCGTGTCCTTTCGCATTCGTCCCGTTCTCCTTCCGCCTCCTCTTCCTCTCCCGCGTCCCCTTCCCCTCTCACGTTCCCACTCCGCCTCCTCCACCTTCCCACTCCTTACTCCCCTCTCTCCCATTTAACCCTTCCCCCTCCCCTCCCGAGTTCCCCTCCCCCTACTCCCTCCTGCAATCCATATATTCGGTCCCAGTACATCCAGTTTTCAAACAGCTCGTGTGCCACCTACTGCAATTTTTTTATGCAAATTTCATAATGCCAGAGTTCACCAGTAGTTTTATACAAACCTTGTCCTGACAATAACAAACACAAAAAAAAATAATTATCCTATTTGGTGCAGTCATTCGGAAGTTATGCGCGTACATACATTTCGGCGATTCGCTTTTATTTATTTACTAGCTGGTACCCGGCATGCGTTGCTATGCCATTTAGTAAATAAATTGTTTCTCCCTGCGTGTTCTTTCCCATTCGTCCCGTTCCCCTTCCGCGTCCCCTTCCCCTCTCGCCTTCCCACTCAACCTCCTCCATCTTCCCTCCCGAGTTCCCCTCCCCCCTCCTCCTCCCTCATTTCATACATTCATTCCCGATACATTCAGTTTTGAAACAGCTCGCGTGCCACCTATTGCAATTTTTTTATATAAATGTCATAATGCCAGAGCTCACCAGTAGTTTTCTACAAACCTTGTCCTTTTTTTTACATTGACTCCACACAGGAGGCCCTGAGGAAAATAATTTCCTTCAGGGCCTATGTCATCTGGGATGCTGTGTGAGGGAGGATGCTGTGTGTCCTGGCAATAATGAAAAAAAAAAGAATTATCCAATTTGGTGCAGTCGTTCGGAAGTTATGCGCGTACATATATTTCAGCGATTCATTTTTATTTATGTAGATTATATTATACAGATGATTGATTTAATGTGTTTTCGCAGAAAGCAATGACTTTGTGATTTGACATACTTGTATTATTACTAAATGAAACTAAATAAAATAATAATAACAATCTAAACGAAAATATGAAAGAGAACAACAAAAGATAATTGGTTTGTAACCTGGATAGCGTCACGGATAAATATATCCAATTTACACGTCCCGGATCGACGAGAGGTTCTGGGTTCGAGTCCCAATTGCGACCATTATCTTTATCTGTTTTTCTGTGTCCTGTTCACTTTCATATTTTCGTTTAGATTATTATTTTTTTTCTTCAATGATATGATTGATGGGAATAACCTTCAAAAGTTATAAAAATTAAATAAAACAAATTCTTGGTAAATTATAAATTCATAGATAAATTAGTAGTTTAAAACGAAGTGTTTGTTACAATTAATAATATTTTTTTTAGTATTATGACAAATAACAAAGTCATTACTTTCTACGAAAATATAACAATCTTGTATTATTTTGTAAATATGTTTGCTTCACCAGCCGCTTGTTTTGATTTTTCACGCAAAAAACATCGCCTAAAAGCGTGTTTAATTTTATTTTGCGAAGAACAGGCACAAATGTACAAAAAAATTCTAAAGAAACAAATTTTCAACAATGTACAATGAAACCATAACCGAAAAGAGGATCATAAGTAGGTGGCGGTACGCATACCTTACTCCCTAACTGACGTTATTACGAGTATTTAAATTCTGGAGTAGGCGGGTCCTGGCTGTTTTGGGATGGAAGTCAACAAACATTTCTAAGTAATTCAGATACAAAAACATTGTTTTGTGGTCTGGATTTTCAATGAATTTCTTTATTCCTTTCCTGATAAAAGAAAAATAAACATTGCGGAACTGTTATATTATTAACAACAACCAGTCGGTAAAAGCTGTTTCAACGAATTCATAATTTCACACAAATATTTTAAAATTCTTTTATATGCTGAATGTACCTTTTCAGGGTACCATGGCAACGTCCCCACTTGGGTTTGGTTTTGATTGTGACATGGGGATTTTTTTGATTTATTAATTATTTGTTATAGGATGGTTACCGACTACCCCTGAACCATTTATTGGATAATCAACACCCTTGCCGTAGGTCGCCCCAAGTGGTTCGCTACGTTTGGTGACTTAGCAGGAGTGCCCGGGCTCATGGTGTGAGGATTGTCTAAGGAGAGGATTGCGTTTGCCTACTTAATGCGTGGCGGGCTGAATTGGAAGAGTTTGGTTAGGGGAGACCTAACCTAGATCTCTCCAGCCGGACTCTCGACCCATCGCATGGCACCGCAATAGGAGGGATGGATTTATGCGTCCGTCACTCCTGGACATACTAATTCCCAGATTTCTACCCACCTCTCATACCTTTTCCTTTCCAGAACTTCCTCTCCTTCCTTTCCTCCACGCAGCATCCACAAAGATGACATGGTACCTGAGAGAAAATATTTTCTTCATGGTCTCCTGTGTGGAGATAATGTAAAAATATTATTATTAAACTTATCATTACCATATTAAATACTTCATATTATTATATTTAAAATTAAAGATTAAATAGTAATTAAATATATCGATTTTTTAGAATGTATTCAACAGCACCATTACGTGGAGAAGACTACGGCTACAGGCACACAATTAAACAAAACAAGAGACATCTATGATGTCTATGGTTGCAACTAGCAACCAAGTTTCGAAAACGGAACCTTAGACATCTATTCACTCTACCACTAAACCCCAATTATTTACAACTGCTTTCATCAATCTCACATATTTAAAATCGTCATCATTATATTATACTTGCTGGGGAGGCGTCTACTAATATCTACAGGAATTCCAAAAACTGAAAAAATCGAACTAATATCTATGAGAATCAAAGTGTTGACGAATATCTACAGCTCAAACTGTTGATTAATATCTATGAGAACCAAAGTGTTGACGAATATCTACAGCACTGGCAGAGGTTGGATTTGCAATTGTGTATAGCATATTGGAATAACGTAATATTGCGTATGCAGTTTAAAAAACTTAATTTATGTAAGTATGTATGTAAAAATCCCTAATATCGGACTATTGGACACATTTAGCTGATTAGTCCAACCTATGCTCTGTAGATATTAGTTCAACCTAAGCTCTGTAGATATTAATCAACACTCTGAAGTTCGTAGATATTAGTTCAACATATGAGCTGTAAATATTCGTCAGACATACAGGCTGTAGATATTAGTATCTGGAGTCCTAGCTGGTACCCGGCACGCGTTGTTATGTCATTTAATAAAGAAATTGTTTCTCTCTGCGTGTCCTTTCCCATTCGTCTCGTTCCACTTCCGCCTTCCCTTCCTTTCCCGCGTCCCCTTCCCCTCTCGCGTACCCGCTCTGCCTCCTCCACCTTCCCTCACCCCACTCCACTCCCCCCTTCCCCCGTCGCCCGTTCTGCTAACCCCTCTCCCGAGTTCCCCTTCCCCATCCAGGTTCCCCTCCCCATTCCCTGGTTCCATTCCTCTCCCCCCTCCCTCCTCCCCCCTCCCGCATTCCATACATTCAGTCCCGTTACATTCAGTTTTCAAAAGGCTCACGTGCAAACTATTGCAAATTTCGTAATGCCAGAGCTCACCAGTAGTTTTATACAAATCTTGTCCTGATAATAACGAACACAAATAAAAACAATTATCCAATTTAGTGCAGTCGTTCGGAAGTTATGCGCGTAAGATAGAAGATAGAAGATAGAAGATAGAAGATAGAAGATAGAAGATAGAAGATAGAAGATAGAAGATAGAAGATAGAAGATAGAAGATAGAAGATAGAAGATAGAAGATAGAAGATAGAAGATAGAAGATAGAAGATAGAAGATAGAAGATAGAAGATAGAAGATAGAAGATAGAAGATAGAAGATAGAAGATAGAAGATAGAAGATAGAAGATAGAAGATAGAAGATAGAAGATAGAAGATAGAAGATAGAAGATAGAAGATAGAAGATAGAAGATAGAAGATAGAAGATAGAAGATAGAAGATAGAAGATAGAAGATAGAAGATAGAAGATAGAAGATAGAAGATAGAAGATAGAAGATAGAAGATAGAAGATAGAAGATAGAAGATAGAAGATAGAAGATAGAAGATAGAAGATAGAAGATAGAAGATAGAAGATAGAAGATAGAAGATAGAAGATAGAAGATAGAAGATAGAAGATAGAAGATAGAAGATAGAAGATAGAAGATAGAAGATAGAAGATAGAAGATAGAAGATAGAAGATAGAAGATAGAAGATAGAAGATAGAAGATAGAAGATAGAAGATAGAAGATAGAAGATAGAAGATAGAAGATAGAAGATAGAAGATAGAAGATAGAAGATAGAAGATAGAAGATAGAAGATAGAAGATAGAAGATAGAAGATAGAAGATAGAAGATAGAAGATAGAAGATAGAAGATAGAAGATAGAAGATAGAAGATAGAAGATAGAAGATAGAAGATAGAAGATAGAAGATAGAAGATAGAAGATAGAAGATAGAAGATAGAAGATAGAAGATAGAAGATAGAAGATAGAAGATAGAAGATAGAAGATAGAAGATAGAAGATAGAAGATAGAAGATAGAAGATAGAAGATAGAAGATAGAAGATAGAAGATAGAAGATAGAAGATAGAAGATAGAAGATAGAAGATAGAAGATAGAAGATAGAAGATAGAAGATAGAAGATAGAAGATAGAAGATAGAAGATAGAAGATAGAAGATAGAAGATAGAAGATAGAAGATAGAAGATAGAAGATAGAAGATAGAAGATAGAAGATAGAAGATAGAAGATAGAAGATAGAAGATAGAAGATAGAAGATAGAAGATAGAAGATAGAAGATAGAAGATAGAAGATAGAAGATAGAAGATAGAAGATAGAAGATAGAAGATAGAAGATAGATTTAATGTTACATAATGATATAAAACAAGCACTTTTTCCGGTTTCCCTTAACACACGCATCTTAAGGATATAAAATTAAACTGATCAAAAAATACATGGTGTGAGCTTATATATGTCAGCGACAAACCATAAAATATAGGAACAGTGAGAAAATATGAAATTAAAATCTTACATAGAAAATAGAAAATTATACATACTTCATAGGAAAACTGGGGGCCTACATTAATATATTGAAATTAGATATTATTATTTTTTTACATTAAGTACTTACCTAGGTATTTCATTTTTATAGGTAGGTAGATGTTTCATGTGAAAATCAATAATTTTATATAACTCATAAATATATTGAATTTTGAAAATCTGAATTAGGAGACATCTACATAGAGAATAAGAATATTTAAAAAAAGCATTTTGGGTAGAAATTGGGTATATATTTGTAAAAATTCCTCAGTTCTTTAATATAGTAAGAGAAATTTGACGCTTTATAGACGGGTTTACTAATACTTCCATTAAAAAAACAATCAAATAAATTATTGCCTTTTTAATTTCTCGATTTTACATCCTGGAATAAATTAAGCTTTTTGATTTGATCGGCTTTATTGATTGAAATATTTAAGCACTCCAATTTGCAAAACTGTGTCATGTGTTAAAGCATTTTCAATCTGTACTTTGATGATATTTGGGGAAAGCCAATTTGCGGTTTAAAATTGAGCTTTTATTATTGAAGCTCTGAATTTCAAATTATAACAAAATATGTCGAATATCCAAATAAAACAAAAGAGTTCCCAGTCTCTGATCAAATTTCATTTTTTCCGTTTATTACCATAGCTGCTGTAGGGCCGCTGTGCATATTTTCATTTAACAGCTTTTCAACGAATAAACACAATTTTTGCGGTTTGATTTTTTTTTGTTTTTGTTTCACATTTTCAGCTGCAGATTAATTTAAAAGCAATACGCGGATGTTTGGCAAGTTTTTCTCAATTTAAATTGAATTTTTGTTCAATACGATAGGAAACTTGTTTTTTTAATGTGAAATATTACAAAGGCTTCATTGTACTGCATCAGTAGAACACTTCGGTTACCAATATTGGTAAATTTGCAAGGCGGAAGGAAGTGGGAGGGGAAGTTGTCGAAAGAAGCTGCAGTCACTTAATTCATTTTTAAAGTAATTATTGCTAAAGCCGTTTGAAGGGATGTTTCCGAATGTAATCCCTCACTAATTATGGAGATTATATTTGTTTTCATTTCGGCTTCGGCGGGATTTGAAACAGATATATGATATTTGTTTCTTATGTTCGTTGCGATTAATCTAACTAAAAGCTGTTTTTCTAAAATGTTCTACCTAAAGACACAATTTTAGATTAAAAAAATTAAATTAAGCTCTCCTAGATGCTAACGTTGAGCACAATATGCACCTTCGTGTAGACTTTTTCGATGATACGTAGACTTTTACGTAGATCTAGACGCACACCCAACGTAGACTTTGATGTAGTTTTGATTTTTACGTAGATCTGTACTCTGTAGTGACATGCTACTTACCCTACAAGTCGCACGCAGTATCGCAGCCTGGATAATTCGAGACCTGTGGCGTATAAGGGTCACGCGCATTGCAGCCTGAAAACTTAAAGAGTTGCAGCTAGAACAAAATCGCCTGGATATGTTGCGCAGCGCACCGTCCGAGGCTGTCTGAGACCGACTCAAGACTGATATGTGTCTCCTCATACTCCACCAGTTGACTAATTCTTCACCAAGTCTCCGCCCGCATGGCGTCACGCACCAACCCATCACGAACACTGATTCACATCCCGACGTGATGTGACCTACGTGTTATGCACCCCTACATGATACATGCACACTACCAATCTTTACGAAAA
Organism: Limnephilus marmoratus; assembly: GCA_917880885.1. Classification (NCBI taxonomy): domain Eukaryota; kingdom Metazoa; phylum Arthropoda; class Insecta; order Trichoptera; family Limnephilidae; genus Limnephilus; species Limnephilus marmoratus. The sequence goes on from OU862923.1 coordinate 10,106,410, forward strand.
CCGTCGAGCTCTTTTCCAATCCATAGCAACATATGGTATAATGGGATGGGGTGGTTGTGTTGAATCCATTATCAATCCAATTGTTATAGTTCAACAACTAATTTTAAAAATTATATTTAAATGCCAACCAACCCATCCCTCAAAAGAATTCTTTGCTAAAATCAGGGTCTTAGATATTCGACACTTATTTCCTAAGATAAATATATTACGTTAAATACGGAAAAATAACCTACTGGTGGCTCCACAATATCAAGCACTCTCTCAACGACAATTCTTGTTCATCACTCTTAAAATATATACAATATAATGCATTGAGTACCGATATAAAGTCTAATAATTCTAAATTTCTTTTTACAGCTCATATAAAACATTGGTTATTTGAAAGGGTACGAGCTTTCTTCAAATAATACATTAGTTCTTAACATTATCAAAAAAAATCAATTAAAAATGACTTACTCTAGCACACTTTTTTTCAATTTCTTTCATAGCACGAATTTCAAGTGAGACCATAAACGTGAAGATATGTACTATTGTAGATGAATACATACCAATTTTTATTTCTATCTTCTTTAAAATATCTTTTTGTTCTTTATTTTTCAGCTTACTTTTAATATTAATATTTATTTTGTATTTACTTCTTATGTTTTATTTTCTGCTACTATAAAAAAATATTTCATGTATGATTATCATAACACAGGGGTTAACCTAGCATGGCAGTTAAATAAAATTTACAAAAAAACTGTAACAAAATAAATGTAAAAATGTATGATATAATAAAATAAATGAATAAAAAAGCTGATAGTTTTCTTCTTTCATTTTCTTTACTTGCCATTGCCCTCAGATCTCGGTATAGATCTCGAAGATGATATCGCACCCGGGGAATAACAATGACACAAGTCCAAAAATGGCACAATCCAACAATGACACAAATCCAAAAGAGGTTTTTTGAGTTGTGCCATTGTTATTCTCAGGGTGCGATATCAACTTTATGACTTTGATTTTCATTTAACGCTTTTATCAATAGTAATTATAGAAATAAAAAACTTTTTTGACTTACTTATTCTGCGTATTTGCCAAATTCATTGAGCAAATAAAGAAATATGCTTACAAATTCAAGTAATTTTTTTATTCAAATTAATATATAACTTTGTATTAACCACTTAATTATTTACAAAAACCGACATGTTTCGTCAGCAAAGCTGACTTCTTCAGGGTTTTGACAGAACTAATTTTAAAAATAGACGTACATAGGTAATAGAGAAAAATAATAGACATAAACAATAATAAAATTTAAAAGAAAATAATGTGTAAGAAACGAGGGGCAATATAGAACAATATATATCAGTCTTCATTATTTAAACCTTTAATTTTTTTGAATTAAAGGTTTAAATAATGAAGACTGATATATATTGTTCATTATTTAAACCTTTAATTTTTTTGAATTAAAGGTTTAAATAATGAAGACTGATATACCTGCAAACCGTGTGAATTTACACACAGGCACGATTTAGTTATTTTAATTCGTCTGTTATTTTAAATACCACCAATAATTCTGGTGAAATGAGAGCTTTTGTATCACAAATGAGCCGCAACCATATTAATATAAGTCCATTCAGGGGTAAAATGAATAATTTGCAATTCTATTAAAATTGTTTTTACAACCGCATCTGACAGAATTCATATCCATCACAAAAGACCACATTTAATATTATCATTGTGCCCGTTTGTTGGATGCATATAATATTACTAATTACACCCGGAACCGCAATAACATCATTTCGATAGATTCATCGTAGTAATTTATTTGTTCATTAATGAATGTCATTTTACCAATGACGAAAATTAATCCACGATGCGAAATGAAGGAGACACGTGATATATTAATTACAGAATGTCACAAAATGTGTTATTACCTACATAATCTATATATAAAAATGATTGAATTTTTGCTTGCTTGTATATTTGTTTTCCCTTTATGTATTACTATAATAAAGAAAAGGAAATGTTTGAAACTTTCAAAATATCTTATTTTCACCATCGCGAAGGTTTCTGGATTACTACAACCGCATGACAATACATCTGATAAGTTTTTTAACCATAACCAAAACTTTTACGAAATTGTCAACATTCAATTTCCGAATACACTCTTTAAAATAATGAATTTAATTGAAGTACTCACCTGTGATACTCATCCAAATCGAGTACTTTGAATATAATCAAGAATTATAGGCATTTTAAATAGGTACCTATGTTAGGTGCCAAATTTGATTGATTGTTCTTATTTATATTTATAAAAATGAATCCCTGTTTCCCTTGGTCACGCCATAACTTCAGAATGAAAACTTTACCTATTTCATTAATATATTTTTTCAAAGTTTTCTAATACTTTGTAGAAGGTTCTTACGGAATGAAAATTAAGAAAATTGCGTTTAAGTTTGCTTCGATTAAAATCAAATGTAAATTTTTAGGTCTTTTAACTCCAACAAGAAATCCAAGGTAGATTATAGATTAATTTGTGGCAATAATATACAACAATCCAATCCAAATAAATCCTGAAATCCCCCCAACGGACCGATAATATAATGTTTCCTTTTAAAGGCAAACTAATGCAGAAGAGAGAAAATAATCAATTCATCCTATTTATTAACTTACTAAAGGGTCCATTGGAGAGGGAAGACTACAGCCACTCCCGACATCTATGTGAAAAATACCGAACTACAACTATGCCTGACATCTCTGTCGAGAGCGGAGAAACATTTCACCCCTTACCCAACTAAATACTAGTTTTATTTCTTAACAATTTGTGTAAATAAAAATTTGTGTATTTCGTTCCCTTCAACACAATGTACACATCTGCCCTGATAATGGACACTGTAATGCTCTCCGACACATTATCCAAAGAAGAAGGAAGCGCAACACTTCTTAATTAATCACGACAAATGTTATCAGATTGTTCATAATCTGGAAATGTTTCATTTTCTAAAAAAAAAACTTTTAACAAAAACTCCAGCAAGCTATAAGAGTTCGCGTAAAATTTGAATCCCACAGCACTTAGCGTTTAGTATTCTTGCGTTATAGTCACATTCTTTGACATTTAAATTCCTTTCAAACGATATCTGAACTAAAGCGAAATTCTGCAGCCTTATTTCTAAAAGCCTTGTCAACTGAGCAAAGTTGAGAAAATTTTTCTTTTTTTTTCAATTTTAAATTAAAATATCATTGAAGAAGAAGATAACATTAATAATCTAAACGAAAATATTAAAGAGAACAAGACACAGAAAACCTGAAAAAGATAATGGTCGCAACTGGGACTCGAACCCAGAACCTCTCGTCTAATCGGGACGTACCAATTCAGCCATTGCCACCTTCAAAGAAACAGTCATAATTGTCAATCTCATATTTTCAAATTTTAGAATTAACAATATTATTTCCAACTAATTTTTCCAAAATTATTGATTATTAATGTTATCTTCTTCTTCAATTATATATTACAATGATGGGAATAACCTGCAAAAGCTATAAAAATAGAGTTGTAAAAACAGTATAAAAATTAAACTATTAAACCCAGAACCTCTCGTCTAATCGGGACGTACCAATTCAGCCATTGCCACCTTCAAAGAAACAGTCATAATTGTCAATTTCATATTTTCAAATTTTAGAACTAACAATATTATTTCCAACTAATTTTTCCAAAATTATTGATTATTAATGTTATCTTCTTCTTCAATTATATATTACAATGATGGGAATAACCTGCAAAAGCTATAAAAATAGAGTTGTTCTTATAAAAATTAAATAACAATATTAAAAATTTTGTCAGTGCTATTTTTTTTCGATACTGAAATATTTTTAGTCCCATGAAGCTTCGAAATACCAACTAGAGTCAAGACTGTGTAGCCTGGAAGTGTAAAATTTTTAGGTTGCAAAGTCATTTCCATCATGTGTATCACTTTCATCCTTTCATCTGTAATAATCCAAAATCACTCGAACAGTGAGCTTCATCAATCAGCATAACAAAATATAAACCATTTCTTCTATGAAATTTTGAAATATTCATTAAAGGACTAAAAATCAAAAATCACGTTTCATAAAATAGGCCGCTGAAACACAGGCGAAACCGGGTAGTAAAACTAGATGTAACATAAGCTATTGAAAAAATAAAATAAAAGACGTGTAACATTCGGAATTTTGCACATTGCCGCCTTTTTCGATTTGGTGCCAAAAAAAAAACATCGTCAAAATGCATTATTATTTTATTTTTGGTAAAGTTCACTTGTATTTATACAGGTATTTGTAGCCGACGGTAGTCGCCACTCTTCTAAGCTATTTCTAAACTGATATCCATTGAGATACTTCAAAACTACACATAACTATCTGTATTAACGACACTCGTTGAAGAATGTTGAAACTTCAACCGCAATCCTAAATACCCCAAACATCTATAATATTATATGATTTTGCATCGCTTGAATATAAGAGTAGCGTTGTAATCTGCTCTGATTATAATAATAAGATTTATTCGATCCTCTGCATTCCTTGTACTGAACCTCTTGCAACTCCATTCACCACTCGCACTCCCACGGGGGAGGGTGGCAACTGGCAACAACTACTGGCAACTTATAGTCATGAATAAAACAAGTCGTCAGTGGCTCACCAGCCTGTTCGGTGTTCACTCGGCGGCCAGCCCCCATAAAAACCCCATTGAATTTTAATATTCATGTAGCGGTGTATTACGCCCGGCCAACTTCCACTACCCGTCGCCAGTTGTTTTGTTCGGAATTTTGTGGGAATTTCATTGGGACGGGGAGAGCTTGTAAATGAATTGTGAACAACTAATGTGGTAATTTTTTTTATGGATCACGCTTGCGTTCTGTAAATTAAAATTTGAGCTTCGTTGAGCTGCATACAGACGTGTTTTAACTGCGAAAGTTAATAGCACTCAAAAGTGTCTTGTTAATTATCATATTTAAGTTGTGCACATGGCTTGTTTGGGTGTATCAAATAGGGTTAACTGTTTTTTAAAGTGAAACTTCTATAGCACGGCTTTGATTTGGATTTCGGATGAAACGGAAATGACGATTAGTGCACCTGCGACGAATGGTCTGCACTCATCGGCCGCATTGATAATGATGTCAAGGCTTTTTTAAAGGATCGGTCCGCGCTCATTGGTCGCTTTGATTATGACCTCACTTTTCAAGTATTGTTTGAAATTGTTTTGGCAAAGTTTTACTTTTACCGCGAACTGCACTAGTTTTTTTTAAGTGAAACTTGAAATTCGTGTGAAACGGAAATGCGTCACAACTCAGTTCTACACAAATACTCGGTTCTAATATAATGCGGTGTATTCGTACTTCGGCGCGTGCCTTCCATAGCGTAGTGGGCAAGGCGCCTTACAAGTCTCAGCGTTCAGAGAGACAGACATCAAGCGAACGGGGCAGGGGCTCGAATCTTACGAAATAAAAAAAATAAAAAAACATTTTTATTTTGTGAAATCAATTCCCAATCTTCAAACCACTTTAAAAGAACAAACAAAAAAAGAAAGCGACATCTAGCGACTTTCTAGTTTCACTTTAACCGGGTGTGAATTCTGATTTTTTTCATTGAATTCAGTTACGTATTGTTTTAATGTTTTATTAGTTTTATTCTTCTTCGAATTTTCTAGACAGTTTGATAATGCCTTCAGAAGGCGAGAACAGCTGTCACGCATAATTATCTTTACGGTTCAATGACAACTCAAAATCACGCAGTGTTAACACCCCTTTGAGATGTCGTTGTCGAAGTTATGAAAAAAAGAAAAATAATCCATAACCTGATGACCTATCGTAACCTATTTTTCAGTACGTTTTCCGACTTCTCAAAGGAGGTGTTGAAGTGATTGCATGATTCTGAGTTGTCCGGTCACCATTTATACAGCAGAACTTGTTTAAAAATATATTTTTTTATAAATTTAATAATAATTTGGGAGGCGGGTGTGGCTACTTCCGACCCGGGAACCATTTATTGGATAACCAACATCTCTCCCATAGGTCACCCAAAGTGGTTCGCTACATTTGGTGACTTAGAAGTGGTGCCTAGGTTCACGGGGTGAGGTTTGTCCAGGTCCTGGCGATGGACGCGACTATCCACCGCCAAGCTGTCTGTCAAGCAGACCGGGTCGGGAGAGAATGGTTAAGGGGACCTCTCTAGCCAGACTCTCTCAGAACATCACCTTGCACTACAGTGGGATGGTTGGGTCATACGTGCATTACTCCTGGAAACGCTGACTCCTAGATTCCTATCCACCCTTCACATCTTATTTTCCTTCCCGGAACTTCCTCTACTCCCTTTTCTAAAAAGATGAAATAGGCCCTAAGGCATAGGGAAATTATGTTCCTCCTCCTCCTGTGTGGATCTAATGTAATTTTTTTTAATAAATTGAAGGAAAACACATTTTTTAAAAAGAGCTTAAACATTTTCAGTGTGTTTTAAATGCGGGGGCTTAAAAATATTAAATGTACTTACTAAATTGATGTTAACATTATAATAACACCACATAGGTATACAATGTAACCCAAGAACGTGTACCCCAGTAAGGTAACATTTTCTTTCCATTTTGTAATAAGTAAACTAATAAATCTAAGGTATTCAATCCCGTTTCACTTTCACTTCTTCTACGCAGTCAGTCCATCTCTTCGTCATATTCTCCCTAGGGTTACTTCCAGTGGGGCGTCCACTTAGTCTATGTATGATTTTCGGTATTTATTTAACTGGCACTTGTCCTAAGTGGCCAACCCATGGTAGTTTTAGGGGCCCACAGAATCTTACCAAGGGATCACTTCAATCAGATGCCAGTTGATCGTGGTGCACATAAGCAAATTTGAGTTGGGACATTACAACAAAAATACTGAATTAGTATATTTGCTTATTTCAAATCGGACTAGGGAGGAAGTAATTCTTATTAAAGAAAACTCAGGTCACAAACAAAAAGAGAAAAAAACTGTGGGGATCTTGGTAAAGTTCTCAGAAATTAATTGCAGTCTCCCTCAACTCACTGCAAAAGAGGTGATTGTAGAAAATAATGGAAATAGAAAACGTGTTTTGTGATGACTAAGGAAATTCAGGAACTTGCGGGAATGGTTGGTGGGTTTTCACTTCGTTTGTTTGTACTGTAGAAGACAGACGACGGTCGCTAACTTCCGCTAGGAAATTGCACAACCCTTTAGCCAAAATACAGTTTTTTCATAGTATTTATTTCATAAAAGGCGGGAATAAAGTATAATAAATGCTTTGTGTCAAAATTCATAAAATATTACGGGACAGATTTTGTCAAATTGGCTTTTGGGTAGTCTTGTCACGAACATAATTTTTTTGCTTTTAAAAATAACTATTCTAATTGTTTTATCTTCCTTTCTAGTCTCAATAACTTTTAAACTCGCGTATTTTTTTTTATAAATAATATTAGTTAGATATTAAATTAGAATGATATTTACGCTTCGATTGGAAAATATGACAGGACGGGTTTTTTCTCAAAATTTGAACTATTCATCAAATTTCAATCAAGTCCTGTGAAAGTTCTATTCTTGTTTTGTTATTTTACAAGTACTAGCTGGTTCCCGGCATGCGTTGCAATGCCAAATTCAAAGAAATAAATTGTTTCTTCCTGCATGTCCTTTGAAGTGCGTCCCCGTTCCCCTCCCGCATCCCCTTCCCCTCCCGCGTTCCCCTTCCACCTTCCCTATTCAGTCCCAGTACATTCAGTTTTCAAACAGCTCGCGTGCCACGTATACAATTTTTAAATTCAAATTTCATTTTTCGCATATTACAAATATTCATTTTTGTATATTATAAAAACAATCAATCTAATTTGGTACATAAAATAGGTACCTATTTAAATTATCAATAATTTTTAAAATCCATAGATAATTCTTCTGTCACAAAAAAAAAACAGCTGCCTGCTAAATTCATAATCATCAAACGCGCGAACTGTCAAACGTGCGAAGTTAAAATAGTCGTTAAGTTTTCTGAAATTATCGAATTTTCTTATTTTTTCTTTCCGTAAGAACCTTCTACAAAGTTTTTGAAAACCTAAAAAAAAGATGAATGAAATAGGTAAAGTCGTTCTGAAGTTATGGCATATATATATATATATATATATATATATATATATATATATATATATATTATGAAACAACCGGCCCATGATGAAAGAATAACACAACTTAAATTTGGACCTTCAAATTTGATGAACTGTTAAAATTCTTTGAAAAAAACCCTGCAAAATCTTTAAAAAATACATTTGATCCAATTTTGATTCAATTTCCTCTACCTTGATTGCAAAGTAAAGTTGGATCATTTCAAGAAAAGACTCTTTGTCATTATTTGCCTTTTCTCAGTATACCACGAAACTTGTATAATTTATTCTCTTTTCTATTGTTCCAGAATCGCTGTTTCCACAGTTCGCAGAACCGATTCCCAATGTAACTGTATCCGTTGGAAGAGATGCTCTCCTGGCTTGTGTTGTGGATAATCTTAGAACTTTCAAGGTAAGAAGGACTATTTTTTTTTTTACTTCTCCTGTATTGCTAAAAGGCTGGGGAATGGGATAAAAATAGGAGATCTGTTCTAAACTCTGTTTTGATAAAGCTTTTATAGAGAGAGAAATACTGGGTATTTTGGTTTCAAAATAAACAGATATTTTTTTAATGAAAGCAGTCACTTTGTGGTTTGATATATTTTTTAAATTTATTTATCTATAAAAAGTATATTTATATTGGATTTTTTTGATGCCTGTCTCTCTAGGATATATCTGTGTCGAGACAGGCGTAGAGGTATATAAATGAATATCGCAGTAACAAGAATATTTAAGGTAAAATACATATTTGAATAGAATTAAAATAGAAAGGTGGTTGAAAGAGTGGGTAAATCTTTTGAAGAGGAGGAGGAGATGGAGTAAAGTAATAAATTCTGTCTAATCTATTTATGGAGTTAAATTTGATAGGATTCTAATATTTTCATTTATTTTATATGGGTTAGGTCGTATGTGAATAGATTTTTGTCTACGTGTGATTTATTTTACAGATATTTGTAATAGTGTTTCAGTTGCATTTCAGTGCTACAACAGTGCGGTCGTACAGTTTCGTATAGTGCATTGCCTCGCGTATCGAGTATTGTTCTACACTTCGTACCCAAAGTACCTCGCCCGGGCGGGCGGGTATTAGAAAGAAAATGGATGACATTCTCGAAGATATTAAGAGCGATATCGCAAAGATCACATTTGTTAAAGATTCAAGAATAAAACTGAGTTTGGAGAACAACTTAAACAAACTAGAAGAACAAATTAAAATAGAACATCTTATCCTACAAAAAAAAAATATTAATCTACAAGAGCAAATTATAACAAACAATGAACACTATAATGAGAAACTAGAGAGTTTCGTGACAAATAATATAAAAACATATGCGCAAGCCATAACACCAATTAATAAAAACGAGATACAAACTCCACAAAAACATGCCATCATAATATCAACAACAAAAAACTTGAAGGCTGAAGAAATGAGAAAAAGAATTGAAAAAAACATTGATGTAACTAAAATGCAAGTCGGTGTAACAGAATTTAAAAAAATTGGTGAACAAAAACTCATAATCTCATGTTTAAAAAAAGAAGACGCACAAAAATTGGTCACAAAAATAAATGGAACATTCGGAGAAGACATTAACGCTGAAGAAACAAAAAAGAGAAAACCTATAATGATCGTAAAAAGATTAGAGTCAAATTTAACAGAGGATGAAATTGTTTTAGGCATAACCCAGCAAAATGAGGGTTTACAAAATTACTGTAAAGATGATTTTAAACTCATAAAAGAAATCAAACTCAAAAACTTCGATCAACAAAAGACGTCCCACCAAGACGTATCAAACTACTTAATACAAACATCAGGAGCCATTAGAAAAATCCTTCTTAACTTTGGAAAAATAAATATAAAATACCAAAGAGTTCCGATTGACGACCTTAACCCTCTGACGCAGTGTTACCACTGCTTGAAATATGGACACACTGCCCTACGATGCCTGAACAGAACACAGCCTCCTACCTGCCCTCATTGTGCACAAGACCATACCCTAGGAAAATGCACAGAGAGAAACAACAAACCAATCTGCTACAACTGTTCCAGCAACAATAAAAAATTCAAGGCGAACATCCTGGACGACCACCGTGCTGATAGCATCAATTGCACATACAGACATAAAATGCTTCAAATTGCCAAAGAGAGAATTGATTATGAATGAAATTGCACAACTCTTATTAGTGATAAAAAAAACACAAAGGCTCTCAACAAGTCCGTCCTCCAGAAAATCTTATCCCATCTTTGAAATCAAATGTATTCACGGCCACTAATCCATTCATTATTATTATTTCTTCAATCTGGATGATTTCGTGATAAATGATATAGATAAAACCATGTCAATCGACGAAAGAATATATACATCAGTGAACGAAACAAACAACATTTTACCGATGAATCCCGAAGTTAGCTTAATCATATTTCATATGAATGTAAGAAGCATCGAACGTCATTTAGACGAACTCCTGGTAACAATAAAATCACTTAACAGACTGGACTGCATAATATTAACAGAGACGCACTCATCAAGCGATATAAACTATAATATTCCGGGTTATACATACTATGCAACAAATACCCGAATTAACAAGAACAGCGGAATCGCAATATTTATTTCAAATAAATATGTTGTGACGTTTAACAGAGAAATCCACATCCACAATGTAAACGTCCTAAATATGGAAATCAGTTACCAAAAGTATACATTTAGCATATTCGCTATATATAGAACTCACGCATCAATATTACCAATATATGTAGATGAACTAAAACGCATACTTCTTTCGAACATAAATAAGAAAACCATTGTTATCGGAGACGTTAACCTCAATATTGCAAATGATTATACGTCTGATATGATTTTAGATTTTCACGGCCAAAAATTTTATGGTTATTTCCTTTTGGGGTATTATGCCGTGTTGCGCTACCTCCTCCTTTAGCCAACGTTTCGGACTGCTGATCTTTTTTTTTTTCGATCTGGGCTTTTCGTAAAAGCCTCCAGAACTCCTGCCCTATAGGGTCTTCCAAAAATTCACAAAAAGGATATACCAATGAGACCGATTGTCAGTGCTATTGGTGCACCTACTTACAAACTGTCCCAATACCTATCTAGACTACTGCAGATGCAAACTGGAAAAACTGAATCTTGGATTAAGGATTCCACAGATCTGATCAGTAAACTTAAAAAGGTTAAGACTGATGAAAGGGATATTCTTGTCAGTTTTGACGTAGTTTCTCTTTTTACGAATGTGCCTCTAGAAGACTCCATGACAATGCTCAGGGAGATATATGAGGAAGACATTTGCAAACTTTTTGAACACTGTCTCAAAACAGGATATTTTGCATTTCAGGGTGAGCTTTTTGAGCAAGTGGAAGGAGTTGCGATGGGCAGTCCGTTGTCGCCAGTTCTAGCTAACTTCTTTATGGAGAAGTTTGAAGAAGTGGCACTTGACACAGCTTCGGCTGTTCCCAAGGTATGGTGGCGTTATGTCGATGATGTTTTCGCCATTTGGCCTCATGGAATAGAGAAACTGAACGAATTCCTAGACCATCTTAACTCACTTCACAGTAAAATTAAGTTCACAATGGAGTTGGAAAATAAAAACAAAATCCTGCCTTTTCTAGATGTGGAAGTGATGCGAAAAGAAGATGGTAGCCTAGGACACACAGTGTATAGGAAACCAACTCATACGAATCGGTATCTACATGCTGATTCGCATCACCACCCAGCGCAGAAGAGAGGACTTATCCATACGCTGGTAACCCGAGCGACCAGAATATGTGAAGAAACAAAAATCGGAGCGGAACTTACTAAGCTCACCGATGCACTGGAGCGTAACGGTTACCCGGCAAGGCAGACAAGGCAAATAATAAGAGCCAAATCTACACCAAACGAAGACAGAATTGAACAAGAGTCTAAAGGCTGTGCTTTCCTACCTTATGTTCACAATGTGACAGACAGAATTGCCAGACTGTTGAGGAAAGAAAGCATCAAGACTGTCTTCGGAACCACGACCAAAATACAAGACCTACTGAGGTCTGCAAAGACCAAGTTTCCTCTGGAAACAGATGGAGTATATAAACTCAGCTGTTCCGGATGTGATAAGGTCTATGTTGGCCAGACAGAGCGGACGATCTCCAAAAGGATATCGGAACACTTTCGAGCATGTAAACTTGGCCTCCCTGACAAATCGGCAACCGCCGAGCATTTAATTGAAACCGGCCATTACTTCGGATTTGTTCCTGAAGTCCTGGGAAGACCCAAAACCTATAGAGCACGCTTAATTACAGAGGCAATTGAAATTCATAAAAATCCTATTAACATTAATAGAGACGACGGAGCTAAGCTCAATAGTTCGTGGTATCCGGTAATTGACGGCTACACCAAAGGTAAATGCAAAAAACCATCTTGAAGTATACTGTAATGCCAGCCCGCAGTGGATTGGTGCTGGCGACACGGTATTGCTTCGAAGTACTTAAGCACACATTTCATCTCTAACATTTACACATCTGCCCTGATGATGGACACTGTAACGCTGTCCGAAATGTTGGCTAAAGGAGGAGGTAGCGCAACACGGCATAATACCCCAAAAGGAAATAACCATACGATTATACGTCTTATGATAAAGATAATTATCTTAATATGATGGCAGAATTAAATTATATATCGTGTATTAATTCATTTACAAGAATTATTCCAGGTCAACGACCTTCGTGCATAGATCATGTTTTCACAAATATTCAAGACATAAAAAACATAGTATCTGCAGTTATACATACGACAATCACAGATCATTTCGGGTGCATTTTTACGTACAATTACGAAAATAAATGTTCACCATTACCAACACAAACTTCGGAGAATGAAAACGGCCGACGCAAAACGCTCAACATAAATGCCCTAGTACGTAATCTAGATAAAGAGAAATGGCACGATATTTTAATTGTAATGATACGAACGAATGCTTCGAACTATTTGAAAAAAAATTATCAATGCACGTAAGTACTGCACATTCTATTGATTCCAGAAAACAATCATCAAAATTCAAACCAGTTAAACCATGGATAACTTTTGGATTAATTGTATCAATCAGACACAAAGAAGCAATATACAAACAATTATTCCGACAACCTACAAACGAAACCTTAAAAAAATACTTAAAAGCATACAAAAACAAACTTACGTATTTAATAAAAAACACAAAAGAAAACTATTTTCGGCGAAAACTAGAAGCTACGGAGAACGATGCAAAAAAAGTCTGGCATGTTATAAATGAAATCATTGATAAGAAAAAACACAAAAAAATAAAATACACAGTATTATACATAACAATATCAAAATACGATGCGAAGAAAATCCATCAGCTGCCGCTAACATATTTAACAACTTTTTTGCAAATGTAGGCAAAAACCTTGCAAATCAAATACAAAAAATACCGTCTAATGACGAACAGAGCATTAACGTCAATATCTTAAATAAAATTGACATTTTTCCCCTTACTTCAGCCCAGGAAATCGAACAAATCATTACAAGCATGAAGGGAAGATCAGCACCAGGTTTCGATGGAGTTACTGTCGAAACACTGAAAACTATCAAAAAACATATTTCAAAACCATTAACACATTTAATCAACATTAGTCTTCAAAGCGGAATATTTCCAACGATATATAAACAAACCATCATCACTCCAATCCATAAATCTGGCGACCCAGAAGAAGTGACAAATTATCGTCCAATATCACTGATTTCAAACATTGCCAAAATTTTTGAAAAAATCATCAAAAAAAGATTGACTGCATTTATTAACAAAAATAACATAATTCACGACAACCAATATGGATTTATGAAAAATAGAAGTACTCAATATGCGATTGCCAAATTATCGAACATTATTCAGAACACATTAGACAAATCTTTGAAATGCCTCGGAATCTTCATAGATCTTAAAAAAGCTTTCGATAGTATTTCTCATGATAAACTTATTAAAAAATTAAACTATGTTGGGATAAACGATACAGCTCTAAAATGGATTAAAAGCTATTTATTTGAACGACAACAAGTAGTCAAGATAAACAACTCCCTAAGTCTACCACTAACAAGTAATTTCGGGATACCTCAAGGCACAGTCCTTGGCCCCCTACTATTTATAATTTATGTCAACGATATTTTTAAACTACCACTTAACGCAGACATAATATCATATGCCGATGACACAGCTATCATAGTGAATGGGATCGACTGGAATAGAGTAAACGAACAAGCAAATAATAGCATGAACACCTTAAAACATTGGTTTGACACAAATCTTCTCTCATTGAATACTAACAAAACATACTACATACACTTCTCAATCAACAAACTAAAAACAATCCCCAACACTAAAATAATTATCCACAATAACAAATGTAATAAAATAACATGTATCCAAGGCTGATCAACATTAAAATCAGTATCAGAAATTAAATATCTCGGAGTCATAATAGAACAACATATGAAGTGGAAGAGCCATATCTGCGAATTGGTTAAGCGTATCAGAAAATGTATATATATATTCATAAGATTAAGAAATACTTTAAAACTCAACAATCTAGAAAGAGTATACTATGCACTAATCCAGTCATCAATTCAATATGGAATTATTGGATGGGGGGGGTCATACAACAATATTCTAACTCCGATCAAAGTGAACCAGAAGCTAATCATTAAAGTAATCCTAAAGAAACCCTCCACTTATCCAACAGAAACGCTTTTCGCCGATTTCACGGTGCCTCGAGTAGAGAATATCTTCAAGAAAAATGCAATTATCCAAATTTACAAAGATAATATCATCAAAAAATTTGAAACCCATCAATCAAAAAGATATCAAGACAACTTCAAAATACCAAAATTTAATACCAAACTAATGCAAAACAATTATATCTATTTAGGAATAAAGTTTTTCAACAACCTTCCGATTGAAATAAAAAAAACCAAAGACATTAATAAACTGAAAATCAAACTGAAGCTACACTTCATCAGGAATAATTAACTTACTAATTACCTGTTTTTCTCTTTCTTTCTTTGTATTATCAATTCATCTCTATTTTATGAAAAAAATCATCTCTATTTTATTTAGACTTTTCGAATTTCTCTTAAGTGCACAATATTTTAGTATGTAACCATTGTAACCATATCCCATGGATGTACACCTACACTTAGATAATCCAGAAGTTTCAATTCCATTATATACTTACCATTGCATAATTTTATTCTATTTCTGTAATAATTAGTGTAACTCGCTCATCAAGCACAAGAACCAGTTTCTTCTTTGGTGAGATTGCAATTTTAAATAATAATTTGTGTACCGATATGTAATATATATAAAACCACTGTACTATATCTATATTAAATAAAAAAAATAAAAAAAAGTGTAGCGTACAGTACTTACAATCCATTTCTTTATAATATATCTTGTTTGAATTTTATCAAGGATTCAGTTTGTCTGATCGTAGCTGGTAGTGTATCGCATAGTTTGAAATAAAACTATTTAATGAAATAATTTATTTTTTTTTTAAAAAAGAAAAACAATCATTCCTGGGTTACGAATAACCCAACAATGTTTGAAAATCTCCTACTACCACCACACTAAGCGGAACATGTTGCTGGTGTCGTGATGGAGGACTTCGAGAGCCAGCCGAGGAATCGAGCGATGCCCGGGTGGGACATAATTGCGATGCCCACTCTGCCACTTACCGGTCTAATATTTGTCATTTACCTTGTTTGTAACTACAATTTATTTATTTAATTTTTAAATACCGACCGGTTTCGCTCGACATAAAAATCTTCAAAGTATAAAATTAAAATGATCAAAAATACATTGTGTGAGTTAATTTATTTATTACAGAAAGAGATAAAGCATAAACAATGTATTTTTAATCAGTTTATTTTCATGACCTGAAGATGCTTGTCTTAAGCGAAACCGGTACAAACAAAGTAATTGTTTTATTTCATTCGATTTTTTTTATTCCATGTAAATACCGTTTTAATGCAGTATTGCTTTGTCATTTATGGCCGTTATACGCGACATCTTTTTTCAGCCCGATTCCAGTTAGACACAAAAGTCAACATTTTTCGCTCTACGCGATCGCTATTTTCATCTCTGTTTTCATTTCTACGATTTCAATTGTCATCACTGCAAACAACACACGAACCATGCTATTTTCTGTGATGCCAACTGAAATCGTAGATATGAAAATAGCGATCGCGTAGAGCGAAAAATGTTGACTTTTGTGTCTAATTGGAATCGGGCTGAAAAAAGATGTAGTGTGTAACGGCCATTGGTGCAGTGTTGGTCCTAGTGTATTATAAAACGAATAATGAAAAACATATTATGACGCGCAAGTGAAATCAGGGAAAAGTCAGTGATAAGACAGGGAGAATAAATCAAATAATTCTGACTAGTCAGAATGCGAATTAATTTAATCTAGATAATTAATGGATTGCATTGTCAAAACTGTGCTTCAGTAAATCATATATTATCTGCGTATCCCTGATGAAAATTGCGTTATGGTTATTTTATACGTTTAATCACAGGAGACCATATTTGTCCCAAAGCACATAGGTCTCATATAAAACGCTGTAACTCCCTTACTTTCATAGTTAGAAATATGTTCTCATCGGTGTTAGAAAGGAAAAACACTACGCTCTATATTCCAATCTAAAAAATAGCCACCAAAAAAGTAAAATGTATACTTTTATCCTTTTATGTACACAAAGTTTTGAATCGCAAATTGAAAAAAAAAATAAAACTTCGGGAATTTTTTATAAATTATTTTTACATAGAGCGACAAAAAAGTGTGGTTGCAATTTGTGTTTGTTGTATATTTGCCTAATAAAATATGCATGTGTTTTAATTTTTTTTTATTATCATTAACTTTAGTTAGGAAAAACGTAAGGTGAGCCATTTTGAAAACTTTTTTATGTTCTATAATTTGAAAGCGTATGTCATCATCTTTCTAAAACAGTTTTTGGTTTTTTAATGTGCTCAGAAATATTCCAAATATTTGCATTTTTTTGTAAAGCGAAAATATTTTGACCATCTGAAAAAATGCCAAATTTTTTAAGGGTTAAATTTTGTGAAAGATTTTTTCAATTGTTAACTTTGGAAAATGAAGCGACAACCACAATAAAAAAATATGTTGCCGAGAGAACATCGTTTTATTTCGTAAAAAAACAAACAATTTCCCTCACAAAAGCGGGTGTCCATTCATGTAAAACGTGAGGCAATGTTGTGCATCTGGTGAAATAAAACGTATTTATTTACCTGCAAACCTTTGTGTTTGTTCAGGCGTGAAACCGAAAACAGAATTATATTTTTTAGGCTAAACGGGTGTTTATGACTTCGTATAATTTTAAAAACTTAATTACTAAATCATTCCAAAAATACTTTGTATTGAATTTATTGCATTATAAATATTATAATTTTTTTATGAATAAAAAATGTCTTTCTTTATTTTTGGGCTGTTATGCCGTGTTGCGCTTTCTACTTATTTAAACAACGTTTCGGACAGCGTTACAGTGACCATCATCAGTGCAGATGTGTGATAGACACTGTAATGCGGTCCGAAGCGTTGGCTAAAGAAGGAGGTAGCAACACGGCATTACACCTAAAAAAAAAATGACGAAAATACTTTAGGCCGTGAAAATCTAAAATCACATCGAATAAAAAATTGCATATTTCAATTTTGAAAAAATGCTGCTTTAATTGAACCATTTCACCAAACAAAGCAATTCCACACAAAATGTAACAGTTGAGTAACATCCTATTTAATTACAATTGGATTCCACTTGAAACTGAATAACTCCATCAGAAAAACACATTCCCGCATTTCGCAGAAAACAGTATAACCCTGGAAACGCGTACAACTCTTTAACCTAATATGTATTTTATTTTCTGTTTTCTGACGTCCTTTTTAATAATTTGATTTTTTTTCTTAAATGAAACATAACATGTCAAAAAAATTTACGTAACGAATTTGAAATACTTTACAGAAATATATCTCTGTACGTTACGAAATCTACATTTTTTACAGTTCTTCAAGATTTCTAGATCCCCCCAGAGTTTAAACTACTATACATATACAATATGTTATTATAGTTTTGTTTATGTAGTGAACGTATGTCTTGCAGTATGAAAGAGACATGCGTGTATGAGTGAGACAGCATGCGGAACGTATAGAACATATAAAAGGCGTGAATGTTGTCCATTCGTCCTCTCTTGTTATCAGCTTCCTAAGAATAACCTTGTACAATAATCTCGGATTAAATACACATAGTTTACCCACGTCTATTATTGGCAAACACCCCATACTGAGATCATCATATCTAAGGAATCTGGATCCATCATAAAGGAGTCCAGAAGTAATTGGGATAACCGGCCACGGTTATCACAGTTTACGTTCATCTTTTCTAACCTTTTGAAGTAAAATTTCTTTACGCACGCTTGACTTGGGGTAAGCTGGCGAATGCGTGACGAGAGCGTTACGAAAAGCGAGGCGAATGCTTCGTATATATTACTGTAGGGGCAAGAGAGAGAGGTGCGAGCATACATTTTCTTTCTCTCATAGCCAGTTACGTTACACAGTGCAGGCCTATTATCTGTATCACACTCTGGGAGCAAGAGAGAGCAGTGCGCGCGCACATTTTCTTTCTCTCTTCCTATCATATAGATGGAGCAGAAGTTTTACTTCAGTTGTGTGGTCTAAAGTACACTCGTTTTTTTTTAACAATGCCACCTACACGTAACCCTCGCCGGAACCGATAGCGAATGGAGATAGTTTAAGTATCAATCAACCGAATTTGTCTTACTTAGTTTATTTTAATTTTTCTAGGTTGCCTGGGTGAGAGTCGACACCCAAACTATACTCAGCATTCACCATAACATCATCTCTCAGAACCCGAGGATCAGTTTATCTTACAATGATCACCGCTCCTGGTACCTGCACATCAAAAGCGTGCAAGAGGGGGACAGGGGTTGGTACATGTGTCAGGTCAACACTGATCCCATGCGCTCCAGGCAGGGATATCTTCAAGTTGTCGGTAAGTTCAGTATCAGTTTATCCTACAACGATCACCGCTCCTGGTATCTGCACATCAAAAGCGTGCAAGAGGGGGACAGTGGGTGGTACATGTGTCAGGTCAATACTGATCCCATGCGTTCTAGGCAGGGATATCTTCAAGTTGTTGGTAAGTTCAGTATCAGTTTAACCTACAACGATCACCGCTCCTGGTATATGCAATCAAAAAAGTGCAAGAGGGGGACGGGGGGTGGTACATGTGTCAGGTCAATACTGATCCCATGCGTTCCAGGCAGGGATATCTTCAAGTTGTCGGTAAGTTCAATATCAGTTTATCCTTATAACGATCACCGCTAGTATCTGCAAAATTAAGAACGCGCATGATGGGGACAGGGGGTGGTACATGTGTCAGGTCAATGTCGATCCCATGCGCTCCAGGCAGGGATATTTTCAAGTTATCAGTAATTTCAGTACCATTTTATCCTGAATCAAATTTCAGAAAACAGATATCAAAACCGGGTTTGCGGAATCCATTTCTCAGCATAATTGCCAAATTGGCGTCAGGAAAATGTCATTGCCCCTACGCTAGTCATTGCCCGCGCTTTAATAACATTTGATATACAAAGTGGAAATATGTCAAAACATTTGTTTTACGTAAATGCTGTTCACAGTAAAAAGGAAATGAGATTTGTCATGTAACATACTAGGTCATAGGTTTTCAATCCTTGACCTATTATATGATAAGATCACAGTTTGCCTTCGTGGATTTATTCAACCCAATTCCATTTGTGGTTATTTCTTGAGTTTTATATTTATTTCTCTTGTAGCTCTTCTTCACCATCTTCGGATTCGTGTCCCGTCATTTATTTACCTTTTCTCGGCTATTTTTCTCGTCAGTTTCGCTAGCGATGCTTATCGAAATGAGTCTTGAAAGGTAAATTGTAGAAAATAACAAGATTAAACAAAGAAGGTTAAAGAACATCTCAGAGCTCTAAATAATAACAATGAATCGGAATTCGTAAAACATTTATTAGAATATGACCTTGTATAATTTATTCTCATTTATTGTTTGAAATTATTAGAGTTAGAATTATTACACAGTTATTAGTTATTAGGTTTCGTAGACAAATAATTTTGAAATATTAAAATTATCATAAAATCATTTTACGGCACATCTTTTGAATGTAGCTGTAACTCCATTTTAAATTAATTATGTTCCTTTGTTTGAACCACCACATTTCTTTATGTACGCCAACCGGTTTAGAAACAACCGTTCATTCCTCAGAGCAAAATATACTATTTTTACATTACAAAACAATATAATTGTTGAGGGGTTGGGGGGGGGGGGGGGGGGGGCGTGACTAGAGATTAAGAGCGTTTAACCAGCCAGCGGACGAAAATCCACATTTCGTCGAAAGTTGTTCTTACGATCGTGCAGGGCGGTTACAATTAGAAAGATTAATTTTTTAAAATTATGACTCAATATCGAATTTATTTCAATCCAAATTAGCTTTAATTTATACCTTCATCCAAAAATGCTGAAAGGCGTGATGATAAAACTATTAAAATAATGTACATTTTGTAATTATTTTTTGATTATAAGTATTTATCATTTTTTAATAATGTCTAAATTTAATAAGATTGTTAAAAAAATCTTAAATATATTAGCCAACGTTTCGGACATCGTTGCAGTGTCCATCATCAGGGCAGATTCGGCAGATCCGAATCTGCCCTGATGATGGACACTGCAACGATGTCCGAAACGTTGGCTAAAGAAGGAGGTAGCGCAACACGGCACAACACCCCAAAAACATATAACGAAAATGCTTCTGGCCGTGAAAATCTTAAAACTTATCTTAAATATATTAGTTTGTAAGTGCGCAAATAAATACACAAATGGACCAATTTTCGTCAAGAAACACATGTACGTACATATTTTTTAATGATTTTATTGAAACTAAAATTAAAATTCTAAAACATTCGTTTGCTGGATAATGTATTGATTTATTTTACTGCATGATTTTATTATTTGAAATGGGTGTGGTGTGGTATAATACAAAATCTTTTTTGAAAATTTAACAAATCTGCCAACGACCTATGGAATAACCTTATTATACTAAAAATTAAAAAAAATTCTCAAAATTTATTACATGCGAATGCTAGATAAAAGAACAATCTTTCGAAATCCATTTATAATTTTTTGTGGAAAAGAGTCAATACGTCTAAAATCTGATTTGAAAATGACATATTTCTGGTTTTCTCTGGTTATGCCCTCGGGAGGATATAGAACGGATGGTGAAAGGGAACGTATCTAAGATGGGACTGTAAAATAATATTTTATAATGGACTCATTATTATTACGGATTTCTTTAATTCTAAGGCTTCTATGCCTTATTATTATGCTTTCATTATAATTAGGGTATGCTGTCAAGACGTTTTTACTCCTGCAGCCCCAAAGAAAAAATAATGCTGTTCAACGCTTTATCTCGCTGTACACATCAGAACTGTGGGTTGACTACACTGTAGCCCAATGGCACAAGTTAAAGGTTGCGCCATTCGAAGAATGCGATCATCACCGCCATGACTGCCTGGATGGAGTCTCCCCTGATGGCCCTCTGGAGACGGTAGATGGTGAAATACCTCCCCCCCCCGTAAACGGCTATTTGCAATAATTCAATAATTTAAGTGTTTAATATTTCATTTCTCAAGCTTATTTGTTTTTATTTAATTTATGTGTTGATGTTAATTATTTTTTTTTTGTTATTATTATATTATCCAAGCGTTTTAATATTCGATTGATCTGATGAAGGGAAAATTGTTCTCAAAACATGTTGATTTTGAATCTAATAATGTGGTAAACACAAAGTAATTTGACTTTGAATCGTAAGTTATATCATGGCGTCTTTGTTTGCAGTTCCTCCTGTAATCATCGACGAGAAGACCTCCACCGACCTGGTGGTGCGGGAGTCCAGCAATGTGACGCTGGTCTGCAAAGCTACAGGACATCCTGAACCTTACGTCATGTGGAGGAGAGAAGATGGAGAGGACTTCAGCTACAATGGAGAGAATGGTAATACCAAACACAAGAAATAAAATAAATTAAATATCCAACGATGCACAATTATTGTTTATTGTTTATTGCAGTATTTTAAATAAGTACATAGTTATCTATGTCCTAATACAATCTTTATATATACAAACACTTAAAATAACACATCTACACCAAATCAATCACATATCTTTGCAATTTAATTTTAAATGCCTTTATGCTTTCTTCCAATTTTATTTCTTCCGGTAATTCTCCAAATATGCTCCAATGCTCCGTACATCAATGACTTTTGACTCTGTGTTTTTTTCCTCATGTGTAGGTTTGCTTTGTAGTTTATCAATTTTTTTTAGGAATTTAATAGACGTATGGCCATCGATGATTTTGTAGATTAATATATAATAATAATATAATATATTATTGAAGTAAATAATTTGTTTAAAAGACAAGATATTTAACTCCTTCCACATTTTCTTGACTGAAGTGTACCTATGTTTCTTCAATATAGTTCTCATACCTCTGTTTTGTAGAATTGTCATTTTTTTCATTAATCCATCGTTGGCTAAGAATAGTATGCTGCTACAGTAATTTATGTGTGGTGCAATGAT
Organism: Limnephilus marmoratus; assembly: GCA_917880885.1. Classification (NCBI taxonomy): domain Eukaryota; kingdom Metazoa; phylum Arthropoda; class Insecta; order Trichoptera; family Limnephilidae; genus Limnephilus; species Limnephilus marmoratus. The sequence goes on from OU862923.1 coordinate 10,129,224, forward strand.
TGCGTTGTACAATCTTCTTATTCTTCCCAACAGCGAATTTTTTTTGGCAATTTTTAATAATTTGTTTTGTATTTTAAGCGAAAGTCAATTTGGAGTCAATTATTACTCCCAAATATTTAATTTCAAATACTTCTTTCAAAACTTCAATTAACAACATATTAGCCACCCCATACTTATTTCAATCTAAAAATAACACCACCTAAGAGTAATTTCATAACACAACTGTCCATCGTATTCCGATGCCTCGCTTCAAAAGCCCAGATATATGTACTAATGAAAGTTCTCTACAATCCTATCTTTAATATATAAAACAAAGTCGGGTTAGTTACACTATTTATAACTCGAGATCGACTGGACCGATTTTGATGATCTTTGATTTGTTGGATTTGTCTCCGCTCCGGATAACATAATAACTATTAAAACATCACAAAAATTCACGAAAAAGAAAGTTATGAAGAAAATTTAAATTTTCATACATTTTATATGGAACGAATTCTCATATTTTGAAAGAACTGCAGCATTATTGTGATATGTATTTTCCAAAAATTCAAAACGTCAAATGTCAATTCGCTGATTGTTTCGCTTTTGTTCTTAATTCTATAATGCTGCCCCTCTTTCTTACACGCTAAATGTCAATAGTCGAAATGGAGACAAACGGTGAACGTATGTCTCTGCACTTCTCAAAAGAAAAAATACAATAATAATAAATTTCTGAAATGAAATGCATTTATTTACGTAAGCTTCACTCAGGACATATGTCATCTTAGGAGATGCTTTGTGGAGAGTCTTTTTAAGGAAGGGTAGGATGTTCTGGAAAGGAAAAAGTGCAAAGTCAGTGTATCCGGGAGTGAATCCATCCCTCCAACTGCGGTGCAAGGCCATTGCCTTGACCAGAATTGACCTTTTACCTTGACCTTTCCAGCCGGACTCTTTCGACCCATTGGTCGAGAGAATCCGGCTGGAAAGATCAAAAGGGAGCTCCCAGTCTCTCGATCCGGCCCGCCACGCAGCCGGTGGGCAGACGCATCCGCCGCCAAGACCCGCACAAAAGTCACTCCATGAATCCGAACCCCAGGCACCCCTGCTAAATCACCAAACATAGTAAACCACTTGGGGTTACCTATGGCTGAGGTGTTGGTTATCCAATAAATGGTTCCCGGGGCAACGGCTCCCGTACCCGCTTCCTTTCAAAAATTCCCGTAAGTAAGTGGAAAAGTCAGAAAATCATAAAAAATATAAATCCGTACACAACGCCATCTCTGATACTAACAAAAATAAAACACGGACAGTTGGGCATAGATAATTGCTTCATTGTGTAATTTTTTACTTAATAAAAAAACTTCAACTCAACAGTTATTGATTCTAAGGCGGTACGAAGTTCGTCGGGTCAGCTAGTTATTAATATTATAAAGGCGAAAGTTTGTGTGGATGTACGTTTGTTACTCTTTCACGAAAAAATATTGAATGGACTTTAAAAATTCTTTCACTAATAGAAAGCTACATTATTTGCGAGTAATATAAGCTGTATATATTGGTAAGCTCTGGCGTGATGAAATTATTTATTTTACGTTTATTGTTCAGATGAAAAGCAAAGCGTTGCTTGGTAACTATAAGTAGTTATTTGACGTGGGCTGTCATTTTGTTATTTGCTTAGGTTACTATGAAGATCCCCTATATTAATAATGCTAATCTATACTAATATTATAAATAAGAAACTGCATGTTTTTGATTGTTACGCTTTAATAGGTGGTATGCGAGCTATTTTAAACATGAATGTAACGGGTATGGAGGGGGGTGTGAGGAGGGGGGGAGGGGGTATGGGGCGGGTGGAGGGGGGAGTGGAATGGGGATAGGGAAGGTATAGGAGGCAGAGTGGGAACCCCCCCGATACTATGCAAGCGAAGCCGGGGGCAAAAGATAGTATAAAATATAGCACAAGTTATCGCTCCAATCCCGTGTCGTAATTTGTTAATTTTATCAGTCAATAGCAAGCCCGAAAGGAACTAAATATAGAGATGAACTTGAAAATGCAACTTGAAATAAAATTGTTGTACAAGCTTCAAAGGGCGTGTATAGTATTCACATGAAGGGTGCGACCCTAAGGGAGGCGGGTTCAATCCTAGAGGGGCAAGGAAGAAAGGGAGGAGGGGGGGGGGGTGACATTTTTTTAGACAGCTTTTGGCACCTTTATCGACCACAACCTATTATTTACAACACATTGATAAAAGAGATGTTGCAAATAATATTATAGGAATATAATCTCAAAGTACTATTCTCTTTTTCGTAAGCAATACTGAGGCCGATGGGCCGCCCGTTTCCGTACAGGGTTAAAGATTTCACATGTATTTTAAGTCTTCATACCAAAGGTGGCTGCCAAATTAAACAGTGGAGCACTTGAGACTTGTACAGGATCAGCAGTTGTGGAGAATGAATGGACAACATAGACTATTTAAATCATTTTCATACTTACTTTAACATAAAATACATTTTTTAACATATTTGTAAAAAGCACTAACTTTGTGGCTCGCCATAATTTACAATCAAAAAACACATACATTTGTTTAAGACCACCTTTATTTTAAAACACTCTACCGGTTTCAGAAGCACCCTTCCTTCGTTAGGAGAATATTATAAACCCTTCCTTTGTCAGGAGAATATTATAACTGACGAAGGAAGGTGCTTCTGAAACCGGTAGAGTGTTTTAAAATAAAAGTGGTCTTAAACAAATTTATGTGTTTTTTTATTGTACATTTTTAAAATCTAATTTTCTAATTCAACTGGGCTTCATTCTTCGCGTCACAAAACCATTCAATAAACATTTTAGATTTGAACTACTATATATGGCATGTGTAAGATCTCATCTCGAATTTGCTTCTGTCATTTGGAATCCTCAATACCAAACTTATATTAACCGAATTGAAAACATTCAAAAAAAAATTTTGAAACACCTGTCGTATCGTTTTCAAAATCATCAGTGTAATACTATTGATCTTTACAAACGGAGGAAAATTTTTGATGTACTGTTTCTGTACAAAATTGTAAAGTGCCTCATTGACTTGTCAGCCTTCTTAGAAAGGATTGCATTTCGTTGCCCTGAACGCAATACAAACACCTTATTTCATATACAACATTTTAAATCAAAATACGCACAAAACTCCTTGCTCGGGCGTGTCTGCCAAACTTATAATGCCCTAAGAGATATTGACATTTTCCATTGTACCTTTAAATCGTTTAAAATCAAACTAACCGTACGATGTACGTAAATGAAAACTATTATTTCTTGTTTATTATTTTCTTTTTAATAACTTTTTACTTAACACTATATACTATTATTTTAAACAACTACTGGAAACCATTATTATTTCTGTATTGATTATTATTACCTTTTTGATAATTTTTTACAAATAGCTCACTCCATATACCTACTGTAATTGTTTAATTACCACTTGATTCATAATCACATAATCATTAACCATTAACAACTAAATATTATTAACGGAACTAAACTGGTTTAAATTATGTTCACTATTTTATGTACAACTACTTCTACACAACTGTGTGCTTCCTAAATAAACATAAATAAAAATAAAAATAATAATTCATATTATTTGGTAACCAACATCATAAAATATTTATTAACAAATAATTTGTGACAAAACAAGTTAATAATGATAGTAGGTACGAGGTGTAAAGGCTATTTTCTTCTAAAAGTTATTTCTGTGAAATCGTGATTTATGTCTACTATTCGGGATTCGATAATGGTTTTACCATCTCTTGTTACCTACGTATCATTTGAAAAACAACGTTATTTTAGGAATCTTCGCGGCGAAGAAAATATCGAAGAATAATTTTTCGATATAAATAGACGATTGAAAATTTTTCAATCGCACCTATACAGCTATACATCGTTTTTTGTGTTTGTACTTGTAATTTTTAAAGATTGCGTATGTTTGAATAGTGTTTTAGGGCAGATCCTTAAAAGTATGTGTCCGAAAGTTTGTCTTCATATCTCTAGGATGTGTATTCACAAATCTTGTACCATTTCAAAAATAGGTAATTTATTTTTTGAGTAAAACTTCTTTACGCACGCTCGACTTGGGGGGTAAGCTGGTGAATGCGTTACAAAAAGTGGTGATGTGTTACGAAAAGTGGTTATGTATTACAAAAATTTGTGATGTTACAAAATGTGTGATGTTACGAAAAGTGTGATACGAACGGTAATCGATGCGAACGGTGATCGATGGCGAGGCGAACGGTCGGGCCGTTACGCACGCTTGACTTGGGGAGTGATAAGAATAAGGATGGTCACCCCAAGGTCGTAGGTCACCCCAAGGTCGTAGTTCACCCCAAGGTCGTAGGTCACCCAAGGTCGTAGGTCACCCCAGGCTCGTAGGTCACCCCACGTTCATATGTCACATGTCATATGTTCTTTTATAAGTTAGTGAAGTTTTACTTCAGTCGTGTGGTCTAAAGCACACTCGTTTTTTTATTGTCTTTTCTTTTTTATTTCTTCTATTTTTCTGAACTATATATTTACATGTTTTATTTTTCTTATATAATTTCTGTTATTTCACTAGCAGCTTCTCCACCTTGATTTACGCACGTTGTGAACATTTTTATACTGAGTTTTAATATCTACGAACATCCCAATTGCAATTTCATTAATGTAACAATTGTTGACACTCTGTAAATGATTAAAACAATAAAGAGATTTCAGTCGCGTTACGGATTTTGGAGTGGCCTTTGTTGCAAATATTGTGCAAAAACACTAACAAGTCATATAGGTACAATTTCAGTCACGGTGAATACTGAAATAGAGTAACTTTTTGTTTGTGTGAAGTAATTTACACTAGTATATCTCTATGCACAGCATATACCATTTCAGACATGGTGACGACGACTACTAAGAATAGCTTTCATTTGCGCAAAATCATTAAAATATTTTGAATACGCTGTTAGTTATAGACTGTATCGAAACCGCCTGAATACAGATTTATAGACATATTAATAACAAAGACATACCTAATACCACAGAGGAGATCCAGAAGCGCATAGTGAATGCAAATCTCTATTATTTCCGCCTACAAAACCAATTAAAATCCAGACTGCTGTCCAGAAACACGAAGATATTAGTGTACAAAACACTTATCAGACCAGTACTTACGTACGCAGCAGAGACTTGGGTACTAACTAAGCGGAATGAGCAAGCACTGGACGTTTTTGAAAGAAAAATTTTGAGGCGCATCTTCGGACCGGTTCTAGAAAATGGATTTTGGCGCAGGCGTTATGATAATGAGCTCTATACTTTGTTTATGGAGCTAAACGTCGCAAAATTTATATAACTGGGAAGACTTCGGTGGATGGGTCATGTGGAGAGAATGACCGAGCATCAAGCACCAAAGTCCCTGCTGAACTCAAGACCAATAGTGCGACGGAGCCTGGAAAGACCAAGACTAAGATGGAGCGACAACGTCCTCAAAGACATATCTATCTTGAAGCTTCTAAACTGGAGAGAGCTGGCACAAAACCGAGATGAGTGGAGGAAGATTCTTGAGGAGGCCAAGACCCACCAGGAGTTGTAGAGCCAATAGTGATGATGATGATGAGACATATTAATACAGAAAAACAATACAATGTTCATTTTATATACTTACGAGTACAAAACCAATTTTATACTCACAAATCTCCACAATGCTAGCTCGATCGGAGGGTCTCGTGTTCACAGTTTGTTCACAGACTCAATTCAAGACAACTATCACTTAGTTATTGATAGAATAAATACAGAAAGGATGGCAATATAGAAAAAAATCTCTTGTCGCTTTTTAAATATCTTGGGAATGTATTTATGGCTCGGCGCTTCTATGAAGAGGATTAAATCTCATGGTGAACTCTTTAATTTACTGATTTTAAAAGATTATAAAAGGGATGATTGGATAGCACATAATTATATAAGATTTATGTACATTTACCCCGTCACCGGTTTAAATCTGGGCTGAGCTGGCTCATCGTCGGGAAACATCACTGAGTTGATTCAGATATATAAAATTTAATTATATTTTAAAACACGTGTTGCAGATAACTATTTGAATGCAAAAAGGTCTAGGGGAAGGGACCATGACCGACCCATTCGAGAGTCAAAATCAGAAGAGCGCGCTCAGGGCTCTCGCAGCCCCTGGCTGTCTGTCCTTACCCCTTCCACCGAAATCTGGGCAAATGACTAGGCACGTCGGTGTTACTAAATTATAACAAATATTAAATATTTAGTACCTGATGACGGAAACAATCTTATGGGGGTAGGAAATTAAACATTCCAGAAATTATTTTATAACAACGCCGAAATTTTATAGACTTTATTAATGAGATTGAAACATACATTAAGATGACGATATCCAGTCTAATGCAGTCTAGTAACTATTTTCCGTTACCACCATGTCCTATTCCCAACTAGGTATCTAACTAACTATCCATACGGCCTGGGTAGGCAGAAAGTATGCAATTGTGCAATCAAGTCAAATTAATAATAATAATCAGTGAAAATAGGGAAACGAAAATCAGTGAAAATAATTTAATTTTATAATGGCAATGGGGTTGCAAGAGATGCTTGATGGTATTATATTCCGTTACCAAATCTGAAATGGTATAGACTTGTCTGTGTGAGATGATGTATTATTGTAAATGAAGCAAGGAGTGTGTGTCAAGACCAAGTTGTTTGGCGGTCCATCCTGTTTGCCTACCTTAAAATTATTCCTTTCTGATTCAAAATTTCAGCCTAAAAACTGTTTCTGATAAAATTGTTATTTAGAATTGAGAATAAACCGCTTCGCTTTCATATTTATGTATTTTTCCCACAAATCCCTTTGCAACCGCTGCGAAGCCTGGCTGCTTGTTTAGTGCTCAAATAAACAAGAGCAAAATATCTTTGTTGAAATAACACATTTCTGTTTTCACAAAAAAATGCGAAACTTCATGTTTATTTATGATGTAAATTCATTGAAATTGATCTGATTGGTTCAACCGCATATGGCTTAAATATTCATCGCATAACAATGAGATATAGCATTGTATTGTAAATAATACGAACGATTCTTCACATGATACAATTTTTCAGAATTTTGACAATAGTAGACAAAATGCATAAATGTCCTGAGCATACCTTCGCTTTACTCGTAATACGAGTTTGTTACCACTTTAACCTAAAATACGATCTCGCCGACATGTTCACAGTGTGCAACAATGTTTATTATTATGAAAAGATATATTCTTTGCTCCATGCAAAATAATATCCTTCACATGCATAAAAACAAAACATAAGAAATAACAAGATTTCAGAGTTAAGAACAAATACAACAACCAACTACAAATGCAACATTTGGACAAGAAAGCTTCTCATACCGTGGTAAAGCTCCACAACAAAAACCCACTCCTATTCAAATATCACAACAACTTTATAACATTTAAAACTCGAATAAAAGTTTGGATACAGAACAGATCAGAAATTGCAAATATACTGAAACCAAATAAAGACTGGAACCGAAACCGTTCAATTGCACTAAAACACTCTATATTAAATATTTCAAATTCTTTCAGAAAAAGCACTACATAATACATTTATAATTTACTTATTATTATTCATACCATTAAGTTTATTTATTTATGTAAACACATATTTACACATATGTACAACAAGTTTTCGTAATATGTTAATAAAACCCTCAAGACGTGCGATCCCAGTAAGGATATCATAATCTGTTTTTGTTACAAAAAGGAAGAAATAATTTTTTTAAAATTAGTAAAACATTTATACGCATCCGATTTTATGTCCGGTTTAAATCTTCTCCACAGGAAAAACTAAATCCTTTCACACACTTTTCCATAAATGATCATCTAGTCAATTCACGCTATGCAATTGCACTACATAAGTAAAATAAATACAAAATAATACACGAACAACATGTCAAACTACCAGAGACCAAATGGGAAAATAATTCACCGACTCCAGATATTTTCATATCAGAGGGTTCGGCTCGCTAGAACCATAAATAACTATATATAACCTATAAATCCTACTGATCTTTCAATATAAATATTTTAAAAATCTCTTTATAATCCTACATGTATTTAAAATGACTGATTTTTGCATTTTTATATATAAATTCTTTGACAAATCTAATATGTCTAAATTTTGAATGAGAGAGCTAGGTAAAATGTCAGTAGTAATAAATGGTAATGTAACAAGTATAGTTATTTCGGGCGCATTTTGAGAAGTGTTCACGCTCGAATACTTTCTCTGTCTTGCATTGGTTGTCTCTTACTACCGCTGCCGTTAGGGCAGCGGGACCAAAGGTATATAAAGACAAGCGAAACCCTAGAGTTTTGTGTTTTAGCCTGCCGGGGAGTCCCGCGCTAAGCTCCAGGAAAATAGTAAAAGTCGAAGACCGCCTTCCGAGATCAGCTCGTGCGGCTACAAGGAACTCGTGAATCTTTTGTATAAAGTGACAAGTAGGTAATTAAGGATAACAAGTGTCCTTTGGAGTTATTATAGTGATAATAACCATAAAGCTACTGTTGTAGTTGGTACGTGAAAGTTACCACTGTTTTTACGATTATTGAACTGGCTACTCGTGTAATTGATTGTACCCACCCCAATAAAAGATTAATTGTGTTTAAAGAAGAAAAGTGTGAATTTTATTTAAATACCCCGCTATAACTGGCGCCCAACCCGCGGCCAATTAATTCGCGAGTAATGTTCATAGAATTAGTAAATTCAGTGAAAGTTGCGAAAATTGTGAAAATCGTGAAACAACGGAAAAGTGAAGTAAATTCGAGATAAAGTTAAGTTTATGGGGAGATAAAATCGAAAATGAAAGTGTGAAAGCACTAGTGAAATTGCGTTAGAGAAAGCGTAATATGTAGTTACAGTGTAACAGTAAAAAGTTAAATAATGACGCTTGCAAAGAATGCAATGGCGTCGAAAAGGCCAGCAACTGACTTGCTACTCGAGTTTTATAATATTGAACAAGAAGAAGGAATGTCGACGGAACGGTTTATTGCCACCAAAAGGGCATTGTTTGCTGGATTTCCGGATTACTATCAATCTATTGTAATAGAACTGGATATGATGTACGTAATGCTCAATCCATTCATAAAAGAGAATATACCTAGATGCTCCGTTCAAACGTTTGAAGACCTAATCCGTAAGGTGAAACTTGCAGAGGAAGGCGCTCCAGAAAAATTCAGCCAACAAGATGCGATTCAAATCATACCTACAGAAGCGTTACCAGATAAAACATCGCAAATCACAGAAGATGTTTATGAGTACGGTGAAGAATCAGAAAACTACCTTCCTGTAGCTCAAAAACTACCGTTAGAAGTGCCACCGGATAAAAAATCAGAAACCGAAATCTCTGAAGTATCAGAAATAAATATGTCTGCTAAAATATTGACATTAGATTACCCAGACGTACCGTCCGCATTTACCGAAGAAGATGTTGATGTCCCGACGGCAGTACCGCTGAGTAACCTGGCCCCGCTCAAAAAGGACATCCTACATGCTGTGCTACCAGATGACCTTCAAAAGGGAGTAGAATCCGAATCATCATTGGCAGTACCCTTCGTGATGACTACCAGTTTTAATGTTACCAGCCGATTTGATGCAGACTATCTACAAAAACAGGCAGCAATCACACCCAACGTACTCGTAGGAGATCATCTGCTTGGGACGGATTACGTGCTACTAGCTGCGTTTGTGATTCCCACATATGTCCGCGCAGGTGACTGGCGCATTAAGGTGAAAATTAAAGATGAATCCAAAATTTTCCGCCCTTTGGGCGTCTGTGCTCGTAAATTGTACGAGGCGATTCTGAAAACCATGGAACTATTCATATCAAGTGCATGGTTAATTTTAAAATTCTGTGAACTCGACCCCCCAGAAACCATTGTATACTAATTCCGAAGTCAAATATCTCGTCTATTCAGCAAGTGCAAAATGTTACAAAAACCGCACTGACATCGGAGAGATGGGCTCCAAAAGAATAATACCAAAGTTTCAATATCAAATGACACAAACCGACAAGACAAATCCTGAAAAACCATAAATCAAAGTGCAATTGCCCAGAGTCTCTCGAAATAATAATAAACTGCTAAATTGTACAATATGCAGGGATGACATATGTGCTGAAACAAGGGGCATACTTTTACGACCAGCCGTAATACGACCTACTAAATTGTACAGACCAAAAAGTACTTACGACATAAACAAAGGAACGGGCACATTGCCACTGGACCATTTTTCAAGAAAGACATCTTCAATCATTGCAACCGGAGTCAACTGGCCACGTGTGACCATCATCGCCCCACACGCTGCAGATTTTTATCCAGTCTTCAAAAGTCAAAGCGAACCACAAGAAAAACCATAAATTTAAATAGGGTGACCTACCTACCCAAGACCTACCCAAACATGTCTTGTAACGCAACTCGGGCCATTAGAAGACAACAGAGGACCACCATAAATCAATCGATAGCTGCACACTTCTGACGGACCCCACGTGCAGAATAGCCCAACCAGCGACCGGCACGCCGCAGACTGAAAAAACCATCTTTTACTAATAATTTTAATGTTTAATTTTGTTTAATGTTTAATTTTAAGAATAAAATGATTTTGTTTATGTAAATGTAACGAATCGAGGCGATTATGTTACATTTAGGGGGAGTGTGTAACAAGTATAGTTATTTCGGGCGCATTTTGAGAAGTGTTCACGCTCGAATACTTTCTCTGTCTTGCATTGGTTGTCTCTTACTACCGCTGCCGTTAGGGCAGCGGGACCAAAGGTATATAAAGACAAGCGAAACCCTAGAGTTTTGTGTTTTAGCCTGCCGGGGAGTCCCGCGCTAAGCTCCAGGAAAATAGTAAAAGTCGAAGACCGCCTTCCGAGATCAGCTCGTGCGGCTACAAGGAACTCGTGAATCTTTTGTATAAAGTGACAAGTAGGTAATTAAGGATAACAAGTGTCCTTTGGAGTTATTATAGTGATAATAACCATAAAGCTACTGTTGTAGTTGGTACGTGAAAGTTACCACTGTTTTTACGATTATTGAACTGGCTACTCGTGTAATTGATTGTACCCACCCCAATAAAAGATTAATTGTGTTTAAAGAAGAAAAGTGTGAATTTTATTTAATTACTCCGCTATAGTAATATTTTTATAGTTTGAGAACGCCAAATTCTTTTAATCTCATTTCCTAAACCTGTATATTTTCTTATTTTTTCAGAAACAGATTTTTAAATATATTATTATTTGAAACAGAATTTTATGATAATTAAAACCGTTTTTGCAGTGAACGTCGTCGATGGTGAAGTGCTTTCAATAACAAAAGTATCTCGTCTGCACATGGGAGCGTACTTGTGCATCGCTTCAAACGGAGTGCCCCCCTCTATCAGCAAAAGAGTCATGCTCATGGTGCAATGTAAGACATTCCTTGCTATACATTCTATTTACAATAAAAACCTAATATGTGACAGTGTTATCATGTGCAAATATTAATATTAACTTTACATTATTCCAACACTCGACTGTTGTATCAATATAACGAAAAATAGTATTGGAGAATAAAAACCAAATATGAAATTTGGCATACCACAAGGAACGTTCTTAAGCCTTGTTTTATTTTTTGATCAATTATTAATTCAATTTTAAATGACTTCACAGAATAACTGCTGATTAAATGGTTGATTTTTTATACTTTTATAGTTCCTCCAATGTTGTCCATCCCCAACCAACTAGAAGCAGCGTACTTCGGACAAGACGTGGCTCTCGAATGTCACACAGAAGCATACCCAGCTTCTATTAATTACTGGACCACGGAAAGGGGGGATATGATATTATCAGGTCCGTAATCTTCCAAATATTATAATTGTAGCTGTTCCGCTACATTCAGAGAAAGAAAAAGATTAATGATAACTGAACACTTGACTCTAGGTCTGGAGTATGGACTTTATGTATCGGCCTTAGCGCTCTCGGAGTTTCCTCAACCTTCACGGTCGTCTTTTGAAATACGTCAATGTTTTGTTTTCTCAGTGCATAGTTTTATCTTATCCACTGTGTTGATAATTTATCAGTCTTTGAAAATTCCGTAACCTATTTGGAGGTTCTGTCAAAATAAGAAGGAAGATTATGTGTTTTCCTAATGTTTCATGGCAATTTGTGTGTTTTGCAAGAGAATTCTTGTCGTTAACACCTACAAATGTGTGACCAAGAGCTCACTCCATCCCTTCAATAGTCCCTTCATTGTTCATACACTATTGTCATTCTTGTTCACGTTGCCGGATACCGTCTGATTGTAGAAATGGAACCAACAGGTGACAAGTACGAGGCGGTATCGATGGACAGCGGCTACACGCGCTACATGATGCTGAAGATCCGGCGCGTTGGACCAAGGGACTTCGGCTCCTACAAGTGTGTGGCCAAGAACTCGCTGGGAGAGACCGATGGAGTCATACGACTGGATGGTAAGTCTGCAAACTTTGTTAAAATTGACAAGTGATGTCTAAAAAAGATACATTATGCATGTTTTAAGATAGCAACATTTTTAAATGAAACAAGAATAATAGACACATCAGAAAGCAAGTTAAACATATTCTTAAATCTACCGATGACCTTCTGAAACAACGTTTTCAAGGTTTTAAAAATATGTATTATTTTACTCTGGCCATGTTTTCGATTTTTTAATGAAGACAATCTGACAATAACTTTATTTTCTTTTTCGCTTATATACTTTAAGGCCATTCTTCCAGAATAATGGAAAAGTATCCGATACTAATGCTGTGTATTCACGTCGTAAGCAACTTGTTGCACATCGTCCGTTTACGTCGTCACTGAAATCACGAGACACGCTTCCACGACTTCTCGAAACGTCAAAACTAGCTTTCATAATCTTACCACAACTGCTTCAGCTATCAGTTTTGGTTGACTGTTTTATTCATAGCACTGATCTAAGAACACGCATTGTAACAATATGTCTGACACAAGTGAAAGCATTTTTTTATGAATTGCTCCGCTGTGTTTAAAATTAGGACGACGCGCGTCATGAGTGGTAACTATTTTAACTGGCTGGTCGAGGATACTGGCGTGACCGAAAAATGTCGGTATGGTGATGCCAATATCCCTCGAATAAGATATCCAATCTGCCAAGATACTTGAATCGTCGAGTATCGGATATTTGCTTATCTAGTTTGAAGAAAGACCTAGATTTTAGACAATGTCTAATAGCATTGTCTAAAATCATACCACATTAAATCTGTAAGATTGCAGCCTTGTTCAAAGTACCTTATAAAGTATTACAATTCAATCAATACAGTTATTGTTCTGTCCTCCAGAAATCCCTGCCCCTTCGACCACCACCAGTGCGGCGCCCCTGTTCCCAGACAATGTGATTCCCATGAAAAAGAAGGGTGAGTTGTTGACCATGTTTGTGTTTAATACATTTGACAACGTTTTCGCTCGTTGCTCGAGTCCTCGAGCACAAACTTTGACATTATATCGGTTTCGTTAAATTGAAGTAAAAGAGATGTTTGGTAAATTTCCAAATCTTTAACCATCAGTGAGTAAAGTCACAAAAACTACGAAATTTGAGCTCTCACTTCGTTAAATTCCGCACATTTTAGATTTCTGAATTCAATTCTATATTTTTTTTTAGGGCAATTAAAAAATCGTGTTTTAGTAATCAGGTTATCTTGTTTAATTATTAGGTTACTATGCCGTGTTGCGCCTCCTCCTTTTTAGCCAAAGTGTCGGACAGCGTTTCAGTGTCCATCATCAGGGCAGATGTGAGTGTGAATCTCAAATCATGTCAAGAGAAGTGATTTGAGATTTTCACTGTCAAAATTCTTATCGTGATTAATTTGATTAACCTGTATAATCATAATAGATGATTTGTATAGAGCCGTTTTTGTGAAAAATCACCTCAAGGGCACTGTTCAAACTTATTTCCGAAATGTTTTTTTAGCCACTGTTTAAAACGGTTCCTTGACAACTCAGAATCATGCAAACAGAACATCCATTTGAAAAGTCATTAAAAGTTATAAAAACATTAAAAAAATAGAATTGGTCTCTGCGTCCGGTCACCGTATGAAACATATTATGTGAACATACAAAATTTTGTAAGTAAGTAAGACCTAACAATGTTTTATCTAAGTCCTTCTCTCTAAGGGATCATGTTCTAAGACGCTGAGGCGGACTAAAATGATTTACTTTCATTGAATTAGGTGCGTCTTCTATGTCATTTTAGAGTTATTCATTGACCTCTTTCTGCCAGCCTTTTCTTAACCTATGCTCATTAAACTTTTCTATTCGATTTGTACATGTAGTTCCTTTTTCCGAATGTGCATAGGAATATATTGATTGAACTAGTGTGATGAACACGTGGTCAAGTAGAGGGTTCCATATTTTTTTAATAACTTCAACAGTATATTTTAGCATGTATTTATTGTACATTTGGTACCTACGTCAAAGCTTTTGAAAATAAATGAACTTTAAGGTTATTCACAAATTCTTTCGAATTATATTCAAATTATTAATGCACGCCTATACACGTTTTTACAAGTGATGTACATTATAATTTTGTGGGTGAATTAAAATATGCTAAATTAATTATTTAAATCCCATGTACAAAAATAATAAGTATCACGATAACATTGATTATTATTATTTTGGACATTATTACTAATATTATAGCCAGTTTGTAACGTTTTTCTGTGCAGTTGAACACATCTACTGCTTCTGAGAAAGTATTGCCAATAGTATCTATTCTAGGTACAAGCGAGTATCTAAATAACTCAGTTCGGATATTGTTGCTGCAATTAAAAATAGTTTAAGATCGAATAGTTCTTGTTGGTATATGGGGGGTAATTAAACTTAAGAAATCAGGGCTGTCTATAACACATGACAATTAACAATTTTTAAAATAAAAGTCTAGTTGGAAATAAGTTTTTTTATCTAAGGGTTTTATTAATTTTCTTTCATCATATATAGATGTAGCAGATCCCCATCCAATAATTTCATGTTCGATTCGAGAATAATCTGGAAATAATCTACGAGAATTGAGGAAATAATCTGGGTGGATGACACTACATAAAAAAATGTCTTAGAAATTTATTTAGTTTATTTAAGAGGAACGTTCGCGATTCGGCCATTTCAAAAATTTAATTTTGGATTTGAGATCAAAATACCCAACAAACCTGAAAAATTATTTTTATTTCAAATATCTAGTACGGATGTGAGGAACTTAATTTATTTTTGTTTTAAATTATAAGATTCAGGCCATTAAAGTTTTTGGTGGTGAATGATTATAGAGGTGTCTTGGACAATTATATGAGGAATAAATGAATAACATTAAAAAAATACTACGTTTTTTTTTAAATATAATGAAATAAAAAATAAAAAAATAAAAATTACAATTTGACGGGTGTGAACTTAAAATACAAATTATCTATTGCGAAGGAACAAAAATTTGTCGTTTATATGTTAAAATTACTACCCCAAAAATGCATTTTTGCCATTTTATTTTATTTTCCATCATATTTTTAAGATAAATATAGAAAAATTATTGTTTTTCATTTTTTCACTTACTCACGAATGTTGCCTTTAAAATCATGAAACACCAAAATCCTTAATAGCCAATTTTTATAACTCAAACCAAAAATAAATAAAGTAGCTCACACCCGTCCTATATATTTGACATAACTTTTGATTTCAAAAATAATTTTTCAATTTGGTTTGGTATTTTGAACTCAAATCCAAAATTAAGATTTCTATAAAACCGGCCAAAACGAGCCGCGCAAACGTTTTACTTAATGTGAAACTCAAAAGAATTTATAATCTACTATTTCATAAAAAGCTCACAAATACAATATGTCTCAGTGATTCAATTCGATATTGTATTTGTTAGCCTTTCTTGAAAGATTTGATTTCTTTATGACAAAACTATTCATTTTCATATTGCGTATGTACGAGCGCAAACAATTAACTCATCTTATTTATATTTTAAAGCATAACTTGTAAAAAGCGTTTTTCCCTAAAATAATTAAACTTGCGCCATCTATGAAAGAGAAGATCATGAATTCTTTTAAGTATCACCTTAACCACTGGAACGAGAGCTCAATTTAAAAAAAAAATTCTCCGATTGGACTAGATTTTTTGGGTGAATATTTTCCGCCCACATAAAAAAATCATACCTCCGAATTTTATCACGGAGACATACAAACTGATTGTATTTCTATATAGCCAATGAATTCATCTATCTTTTGTCGATTATCACATATTTGTAGGACTTATAAAAAACAAAATTATAAAATCGTAAACTACTACTTAATTACTTACAAATAAGAGAAAATTTGCCAAAATTGGCAGCAAAGCAATCCGTGGTATTTTAAATACTGCTTATTGTGGCAAAAAGCGCTCCAGTGGTTAAAGCGTGCAAGTGTGCGGGTAGAAGTAGTATTAATGTTTTTTTTTTATTTCCAGAAAAACATAAAAAGAAAAAGCAAAAGTACCCGCTCAACAAGGTGGTGGACGAATACGATAACCATGAGTGGAAAGACACAGGTAAATTTTTAATAATATGTTGAAACAATTTTACACTTTTTTCTCATTTAAAAATAATACAAAAGCGAAAAAAGTTAAAAATAATTTCAATGTACTTAATATCATTATTATGGGATTCCACCAGGAATTCTCAGTATCAAAAATAGAATTGGTAATATTTTTATTTACGAAAACAAAAATCTTTTGGAGTAAGTTGATCAAATTAATCGTGGTTCAAATAACATTCTAATAAAATGTATATATGATTTCACGGCCTACAGAAGTTCGTTCTTTTTAGAAGTGTAAATGTTTATTCCAATCTTTATAAACATGTCCGGAAACCAATAGTTCAAGAGGGAAACTAGTGAACCCAAAAAAACAACTCGCGAGCTACAAAAATTTTTGGTGTCAGGTCAACGTTTCGGCACATTGACAGCATTTATTTAGGTAGTAAGCCTCGTAGCGACCGATTTTCTTACGTAGATTAAACGGTTTCCCGCTTATACTACACATTTCAAGATGCCATGTACACAGTGAAGAGACAGACTTGTCTTACTTTTACCAGAATTTCTGATATTATTTGGAGTAAAAATGTAATGAAAATTTTGATCTTAGGTAACTTTTTGATGTGTTTTTTTTCCAAAACCAAACAAAAAATCTATCGTCACTGGTCACTCTTACTGTACAATATCTACTGGTTTTGTTTAAAATTGAAAAAATAAACATCGAACGCGTCAGACTCACAAATTCACTTAATACGAGTATAACATTGTTTAAAATATGATCCACTGTTTATTGGTTAATACGTAGAACCGGTTTCAACCTATTACGGTCATCTTCAGACTAGAGCATACGAGTATTATGCTTAAATTACCGTATTCATAAATTTTTGAGTTTCAGGTGTTTTTCCAGTTTATCTATATTATATAACTATCCACCAATGAACAGTGGAACATTTTTTTACATAAATGTGTTTTGTTAAGCCATTATAATGGAATCTACCACGAATTAGCAGATTATAAAATTGATATGTCAAATTTTAAAAAGTTGTTCATTTTCAGAATACGACTTTTCATTTGCTTCAGCTCGACCCCCTCCCTCCGCCCTCAGCAGGGGTCACCAATCCAAAGGATATGCGCTTCTTCTAGCTTCATGCATCGTCAACAGTTTCCATGTAATTCTCTCTAGCCAGTTCAGTAGATTTCATGTTCCAGCCTCTTTCGCAATGTCTAGTAGATGAGCCCTTACTTAAACTATGTAATTGATCTCGTTAATAAATTTGTGATTTTCTTACCATGTCTACTATATGTACATAGAAACCTATTAATATGGGTACGTTATATGATTTGTAAATATCTAAACTGTAAATTGTTGTGTGATTAGACAAATAAACTGTATTCAAATTGTGTTTTACTTGTTTATGTATATTAATATACCACTGTACGGCCTTTTACAAACATGTGACATACACATACATATACACAATAATTTTGTGCAACAGCAATCATGAAGTAAAATATGCTAATTAAATAGATACTATATCACACATTTTTTTTTTTTTTTATTATTTATTAGATTAAATATACATTTAGTACAAAAATTTGAGTAGACCCACAAAGCTGTCATATGACAGCTTGTCTGCAGGTTCTAACAATTTAAACATTCTTAATATAATATCTGAGAAAATATTTGTAAATACATTTATAGTTTTAAGGAAACATTAGAATAGATCACATAGTAATATTGGATATTTTAACTTACAATCATAATATATAAGATATTTCAATATATCTGCCTAATAACAAGATATGTAGGCAGCTATATTAAGATATTCAAAGATACATGGAGTTTTCGTTCATTAACCATAGTTTTATCATTTTAGGACTTAGTCTCTCATTTTTTTCAAATTTTATGTTTTTATTGATTTTATTGAAAATCACTGGTATTAGATATTCAAGAGTACGGCTTCCATATTTATTTAATATTCGAGGAGTTTTTAGGCCCTTTCCTTCTCTAAATCTTGTGGTATGTTTGTGTACAAGGAGGTGTTTGTAAGGGCTTTCCCCCATATTATCCATAATAGTAGTGAACCAGTGGAGACCTTTTATTGTAAGTAGGCTCTCTGAGCCATACAGTAGTTTTAAGTTATGTCTCTGTTTGTAAATATTTGTTGTGACAATTTTTTTTATTATGGCAGTTTGTAAATTTTCAATATATTTAATGTAAGTAGTGCTTGCATGTCCCCAAGTTCGAATACCATATCTAAGGATGGATTCGACCATAGAAAAATATATGAGTTTAAGAGTACAATGAGGCAAAATAAATTTTAATTTGTAAAAGTTACTAGCTAAGGATCTGAGCTGGTTACAAATTTTAGCCACTTGTTTATCCCACTTAAAATTGTTATCAACAATTATTCCCAGATAAGTATATTCATTTGTGAAATCTATTTTTTCACAGTCACAAACATTAACAATTCCTCTATGTATACAGTCAAAGCTATGAGCGGTTATTTTAGGAACATTCCACATTTTCAAACTTGGAGATTTTATGTACATGCATTTGGTTTTTTTCACATTAATAATTAATCCTACATCATGAGCCCATTTGAGAAGCTCGTTAAAATCTCTTTGTAATTCTTGTATAGCTATTTCAGGATTTTCATGTGATACAACAAGAGCAGTATCATCAGCAAAAATGAATCGACGAGCTTTTTTGAAAATCTTACACATAGCAATTACATATATAATATATAATTTTGGACCTAGAATTGACCCTTGCGGTACTCCCGATTTGATGTATCTTGATTTACTAATTATATTTAAAATCTTAACACTCATTTTTCTATTTTTCAAATAGTTTTTGAAGAATAAGAGGAGTTTACCCCGGATACCTATAAATTCAAGTACTTTAATTATTTGTAAATGGCTAAGTGTGTCGAAAGCTTTTGAGAAATCAATAAATAGAACCAATACATGTTGTTTACAGTTTAGTTGTGAATTTATATGATTAGAAAATTTTTCGAGCAATTTATCGCAACTTTTATTTTTTTGAAAGCCATACTGGCATTCATCAATAATACTCAGATTATTTAAGTATTTATCTAAATTTATTGATATATATTTTTCTAAGATTTTTTCTAATGCAGGAAGTAAGGAAATCGGCCTGTAATTGTTTATTAAAGAGTGATTTCCATTTTTAAAGATAGGCCTTACAATGCTATATTTTAGTTCATCGGGAATATGGCCCGTATCAATTATTCTGTTAATTAAGTGAGCGATTATAGGACTAAGTAATTTAACATGTGTTTTCAAATCATACATACGAATTAAATCTATGCCTGGTGTCTTGGAATTTTTCATACCTCCGATAATTAATTCGATTTGCTTTGTATTTGCTCGTGGTAGATACATTGTGTGATTTAAATATTCCGGCGTGTATTCTGACGCTCGGACATCACATACATGTAATAACTTGTTTACCCCCTCATCAAAAAAGTCTGCAAAATTTTCTGCCACTGCATCTTTCGACTCGGATTTTAAGAAATATTTTGATATGACTTCATCACAACCGGATTTATCTTTCCTACCTAAAATTTTATTAATTTCATTCCATGTTTTTTTAATGTCTTTGAAACAGTGTTTAAATTTATAATTAAAGTATATTTTTTTTGTGTTTATTATTTGTTTATTTAATTTATTTCTGTATTTTTTGAAATCGATTTCATATTTTTTGTTGTTAGGTGAGTTTTTCCATTTCCTCCAAAGAGTATCTCGTGTTTGTATATTTTCAATGAGGTTATCATTCATCCAAGTTTTTTGATAATTGCGATATTTTTTATTAAATTTTGTGATGTTACTTAGTTCATAAATATTTTTAAATTTCGATTTCATTTCTTCGTACAATACATTTGGTTCAGATAATTTTAGCATTTCATTCCAATCGGTGATTGAGATAAATAGATTAACTTTTTTTTCAGAGAGTGCAGTATAGTACTCAGTGTGCGATTTGTCTAAAGTGTGTTTGTCGTAGTTAGAGAAATAAATCGTCGTTGCAATTAGGTAGTGGTCAGCTATTATTGTTTCACATACGCACGAACTGATTTCTATGGTCTCCCTCTCTCTTATATAAATATGGTCTAGACAAGTAGCCGTTATATAGTTTGACAATACTGCTTCTCGTGTCACATCGTGAATAGTTTTGACAAATCCGAAGTTGGCCATTAGGTTTTCGTATTGGATTACAATCGGTTCGAGTTCATGTAAAATGTTTACGTTCGAATCGCCAAGAATTAAAAAGGATTCTTTAATGTCAATACTGCCCAATATAGTTTCCAGTTCATGGAGAAATAATTTTTTATTTGTGTTTGGAGGTCTGTACATTGCCAATAGATGTAAACGTTTATGTTTGTAAATAGAAATAGTGCCGTAAACGTATTCAAAATTAGTTGTTACTATATTTATTTTTTCGAATGTAAGATGATCCTTCACGTATACAATAATTCCGCCACCCGATCTTTTTGTACGACAAAAATAGTAAGAGTTGAAACCCGATATTTTGTATAGGTTTACATTATTTTCATTTATCGACGTTTCACATAGCGTTATTATGTCAATATTTCGCAAGGAACTAGAAATAGTTAGGAGGAAAGTATCAAAATGTTTTGATAAGGATCGAATGTTAAGGTTAATGGCAGTTATATTATTAATTCCTAATACATGTTTATTTGACCAATTTTCAAAATTGTGAGTACGTTCATAATCAATTTCTGATATGTCAAAATCTCCGTTCAAATCACCCATACTGAATAATATTTAAATATTTAAATATGCGGGAGTAGTATGTCAACATGTATGAAGATTTATAAAGGCAAATTATACAAATCAATGTTTTTATAGCAGTAAGCATTAACAATATATTCATAGTTAGATTTTGATTTTGATCAGAACATATTTGGTTTAATAATTGACAACAATAAATATTTTTTCTGCATGTACGAGTGAACAAAGGATAGACTAACATCAACATACATTTCAATATTAGCGTGTTAACACTGTGGTTACCGGAAAATAATTCAGAATATAATATAGTTGGAGAAGAAAAAAATTGTAAGGATATGAGATACTCATATTTCGTAAGTAGAAGACGTATATTATTGAGCTTAACAGAAAAAGAGGTTAAGTGTTTAAATAGAGTTTTGGTTAAAAGCATTGAATGTTGTTTTTTAGAATAAAAATACATACAAAACATACCTAATCATAATAGATGCGACTTTGCGCGATATACATCATCTTTTTAAGGTAAGTGTGTCTCAAAAAATTGTATACGTTAAGATGCATGAATGAAAATGATAATATGAAGTTAAAAAAAAAAAAAATGATTAGCATTTTAATTGTTTTTTAGAATTATAATACATACCTAACCATAGTCTATACGACTTTGAGCGATATGCATCATCTTTTTGTAGTAAGAACAATTTGTATTATTAGCTTTATGATTTGTATTTAGGTTCATCTTGAATATAGTGTTCTGATGACCACAATTACTACATTTTTCTTCAGTGTTTTTGTTAGGGCATTCCTTCCATTCGTGATCCTTTGCGCAATGTAAACACGTCGCACTTTTATCCTTATTTAAACATTTTAATGCAGTGTGACCAAATTTGAGACAATGGTAGCATTGCGTCACGGGGACGGCGTCTTCCACTCGTACTCTGCTAAAACCAATGTTGATTTTTTCCTTTTCCATGAGGTATGACCTTACTGCTCCGCTAGTTTCAAGTATATAATTAGTGAGTCCATTTTGGTTTTTTGGTTTAAACATTTTTATTAATTTAATCGTGTTTTTGATATCGTTATTTATGATATCTTTTATTCCATCGTTTTGCGTTTTTAAAGCCTCAATTATGTCCTCTTCAGTTAAATCTACTTGAAGATTTCTTAAGAATATTTTTGGATTTTTCTTTCTTAATTCCTCTGCAACCATGTTTTTTTTAAGGGTTTTATTGATTTCATCCGTCAATTTCTCTGCATGTAATTTTGAGGGGCAAGATATAATTAATTTATTTTGCGAGGCTTTTCGTATTCCATTTACTGCGATACCCAAGTTTGCTATTTTAATTTTCTTTACGATTTGTTCTTTAATAGCATCCGATGTCATGTTCGCATCTTCACCTTTGATGATCAATGAGAATTTGGATTCCGGGATTACTTTGAGACAACTTGCGTATGTTTTTTTTTCAAACTTACTCGTATTCTCGATTTTTTTTTCTAATTTTTCGATTAGTTTTGACTGGAGACAAACAATCTCGTTTTGTAAAGATATTTTTTCCTGAGTCCATTTTTCTTCTAGTAGTTTTATATTTAATTCCAGATTACTTTTTGCCTTCGAGTCCTTTACCGTAGAAATATTTGAAATTTCTGATTTTATGTTTTCTATTATCGACAGCACGTCCATAATGGGTTAAGCTTGTGGCCGCCCCGCGGACCACCTCACTCCCGGCAAAACTTGCTTCTGCTCTCTATCTCACTCCCGCCAAATAATTTGAAGGACGTAACACTTTCAGTAATATAATTTCTCGATACAATACGTCCACTCGCTACCGCTGACAGCGGTTGATTTATTATGGGAGTGAAGAATAGTCGTTTGTTTTAACTAACTAACTAACTAACCATCACGCCGTTTCCCCGCAGGGGTAGGCAGAGAGGACGCACCGCCAAACAACTCGGTCTTGGCACACACTCTTTGCCTCACTCACATTCATACATCGTCTCATACATTCTCTTCTATTGTTCTGACTTTTGACATGGCCCGACTCAAGTATTTGATTCACTTGATCGTGCCACGTCTTCCTCGGGCGTCCCCGACTTCTTCTACCATTCACATTCGCGTCGTATATTCTTCTTACACTAATTTCTTCGTTCATTCGTTCTACATGCCCAAACCATCTGAGGGTCCCTTTCTTAATCTTACTCTTTGTTTTATTTTTTTTATTATTTACAATTTTACAACATAATATAACAATAATATTTCAATCACTCCCATAATAAAGCAGCTACTTGTGTTTAGGAGAGAACAACTAAATACTTTTACATAAATTATAAATATAAATTAAAAATATTATTACAAAAACTAATAGTAATTTTATGAGAAATCACGATGCAAGTAATAAAATTATTGGTAGGTTAATAAATGATTCAAAGGATTGATAACGCAATACATATTTCTAAACAATAAGTAAAGTTATGAGGTGGTACTAGAGTATTTCAATTTTTTTTTATATTTGTCGTAGTTTTCTTCCGATCTTATATCTAGGGGTAATTTATTGAATAATTTTAAACCCTTGAATATATAGTGATGCTGTGCTGTTGTGGTTCGTACTAGTGGTGCGGTTAGTCCTCCAACAGATATAATTCTTTTGCTAATATTTAATGGTGGTATGGTATTTTTATTAAAGAAATCTTTATGTAATTGTAGTAGTGCAATTTTGTCATAAATTTTTGTAAGTGAGGGAACCGGTAAATCTTGAAAAACATTTATTGTTGGGTAGTAATAGGGCTTTTTAAAGATGATTTTTATTAATATTTTTTTATTGTTTCCAGTGGAAGTAGGGATGATTTAAATGCACCCCCCCCCAAGCTACAATTCCATATTGTAGTACAGAGTGCGCAAGTGCGAATAAATATCTTTTGGTATTTTTAATGATACAGTATTACTAAATCTAAAAAAAATATAGATCAGTTTTCTCATTCTGTCTACTGTGGAATTCATTTGACTTTTCCATTTGATGTTATTATCGATAATTATTCCAAGTTATTTTATTTTTTCATTCATTCAAAGGAGTGATCATTAAATTAAGGTTTTATATATCACTACAGAGTTATTACACCAGAATCAAAAGAGATTTAAAAATTATTGCACAGGTCTCTTATTAGGGTTATCAAAACAAAAGCTGCATATACACACATGCAAAAACTTACCAGTAGCGGTCTTCAGCATGCAGGTTGCATGTGTGTCTTGTCGCTGCTAGTAACTCGCACGCAAGTATCTTAAAGGCCATTCAATCGCACGGCGTTTGATTTTTCGTGTGCCAGTGGCACGCGGTGTGAGGTGGGGGGAATGGTGGGAAACGCGCAGCATGCCAGTAGCTAGCAGAAAGAGCAGGTGCGTGCGCTGTTTTGTTGTTGATATTTTCACGATCAAAATGGCTCAGTGAGATGGTGAAAAGAATCTGATCTTCATTTTGCATTATCGCAGCTAACAGTGTTTGTGGATTTTTTCCCCAATTTACAAAAATAAATTTTCAATTGGCTTCTCTTTTCCGGGACAACTATCCAAGCCAACAACGCGCACGAAACTAGAGATGTTAGTAGCTTGTACGCCTATGTCTAGAGTGTGTATAATGACCTACTAGCACGTGACTAGTTAGCATGCCAGCTACACGCTAAAAGCATACTTTAGGGCATAGCGCATATCA
Organism: Limnephilus marmoratus; assembly: GCA_917880885.1. Lineage (NCBI taxonomy): Eukaryota > Metazoa > Arthropoda > Insecta > Trichoptera > Limnephilidae > Limnephilus > Limnephilus marmoratus. Next base: position 10,154,277 of record OU862923.1, read on the forward strand.
AAAAGTATTGTGTGGTGGCCGAACAAAGATATTGAAATAAAAGTAGATGTGCTATCTGCAGTTTTTACTATGTGGGACTGCGCTTCCGGGTGTTGCCGATATTGTTTACCAATTACCAAATAAACTAAAAGACAAATAATTAACGAATAAACCAAACGAACGTTAAACTAAATGAACGAATTCTTTCCGTATTCAAACTATATTGTTAACCAATACTAATGCACATCTTCAAAAACTCAACGAAATCAATTCAGTGTGGTCAAATGAGAGTATGAATAAAAGTCCATATTGTTCTAAATTCATCAACGAAATGAAAGGCGGGTATGGGTACCGCCACTCGGGATACTCGGTACCGCCACTCATTGGATGACCAACACCTCGGTCATAGGTCACCCCAGGTAGTTTACTAGTTTCATGACTTAGTAGGGGTAAACAGGTTGATGGGATTAGGTTTGTTCAGGTCTTGACGGCGGATGTGTCTGCCCACCAACTGTCGTTGCACCAACGGGACGAATAGAGAGAGACCGGTTGAGGGAAATCCTCTGACCTCTTCCGCTGGATTCTTTCGACCCAATTTGTTCTACCGCAGTGGGAGGAATGGATGCGTACGTCCTTCCTGGATACACTGACCCCCAGATTTCTACACACCCTTCCTATTTTTTTACTTTCCGGAATTTCCCTTCGTTCCTTTAATTATAAAGACCCTCCATACCGTATCCCCAAAGACGTCATTATGACAATGGTAAATTAAGTTAAAATATTTTTTTATATCCCTTATTGAAGTAACGGTCGGCCTTTTTGTTTTATTTTGTGTATTAGTAATAAAAATAATAATTATAATAGACATTTTTACACTGCAATAAATCGTTAGTATTCGGTAAGGCACATATAATCCCTTGACTTCCGGATTCTGTTTCTTTAAGGGTCAGTTCTTTTAGGGCGGGAATTCCCGGACTGCTAAAAGCACTGGATTTTCAAAATTCACTAACAGCCGTGTTATTTTAAAATTATAACAAAGCGATATAAACTGATTTAAACAGTCCGTGTGTATCTCAGACGTCGTTTCTGAATGGTGAGCACCAGAGCGATACTGAGAGTATCGCTAATTCTTAAAAGCATATCTAACTAACCAACCATCAGGCTGTTTCCCCGCAGGGGTAGGCAGAGAGGACGGACCGCCAAACAACTCGATCTTGGCACACACTCTTTGCCTCACTCACATTCATACATCGTCTCATACATACTCTACTATTATTCTGACTTTTGATAAGGCCCGTCTCAAGTATCTGATTTACTTGATCGTGCCATCCCTTCCTTGGGCGTCCCCGACTTCTTCTACCATTCACACTGGCAATACAACTCTTCTAATTAAATAGTTTGAAGCAGTGATATTTTAGATAAATTATTTTTTTAATATGAAAAGATCAACCGTTTTAATTTTCACGAAAAGTAACTTTTTCTCACATCACGTTTTTTTTTCAAAAAATCAACTGATGTTTCGGCATCTTTGTATAATATTGGACAAAAACTAAGGGTCCAGTACCAATGGACTAAAATATTTACAAAAATTGTTAATTTTAAATAAAAAAAAAAACAAGATGCGATGTAAGAACACAAATACATGACAATTTATAAGGTAACTTATAAACTGAATGGAATAAACTAAATCGAAACATATTACTATGGAAAATTTATCCTGACTAGCAAAAATCACTAATATATTTATATACTACTAGCTGATTCCCGGCATGCGTTGCTATGCCATTAAATGCTCACATTGAAAAGATTTGTAAATCAGCCACAAAGATGTTGGGTTTTGTCATACACAATTCTAAGGAATTGACCAACCTTACAGTTATAAGGCTGCTTTACTTTAGCTTGGTGCGTAGCATTCTCGAGAGTGGATCTCAGATATGGGGGCCAGAGGACATCGTCTATGTGCTAATGGTCGAGAAAATACAAAAGAAATTTTTACGATACCTCTATATGAGAG